>VXAY01001561.1:1042365-1081811 GCA_013399855.1 Oxyruncus cristatus | reverse complement strand
AAAAAAAAAAAAAAAAGTTGGTCCAATCTTTCTGTCCTTAAGGAATAGTGAGGCATTTTACCATGTATGAAAGAATAAAGTTAATTTTTTTACTTTATTAAAAAAGTGACACCATTGATTCCCATGGTAATTTCAAATTAAAACTGTTGATTTGTGGAAAAATGTATTTAATCTATGTGACAGAGAAATCTGTATTACTTTAGGCAAGCAGCCAATTTATGACTTTTAAGCATATTGTCAAGGCAATTTTATTGTACTCATGAGAATATTTGTGCTGAAATTATGCATACTGCCCTAAAAGCAATAAGGGTTGAGTAATATTTAACCTAGAGGTAAAGAACCAATTAATATTTGTACTGCTAAGTGTGCATTTTTTTTTGCTTTTCATGTATTTACCCTGCTTTACCAATAGATGAAAAAGAGTTATCAGTAGGAATTATGAAGTGTCTCCAGATGATCTACTCAAAAATTTTAGAATAAATCCAATGAGAGAGATTTGAGACGTATTTGAGATGTACATACTGCTCATGAATGTATCACGAATCCTTTAAAAAAAAAAAAAAAGGATCTCAGGACTAGTTCTCTTAAGATCACTGTGGAAATTGCCCCTGCTTTCGACAAATTCAAATGTACAGTGAATTATTGTAGTCCAAACTTAGATGATGACAATAATTAAAAGCCTTGATTTTTGCCGTTTTTGACATTAATGTGTTTAATCCAGTGAAAATAGAGTGAGTTCTGGTTGTCTATAAAAGAGGTTGGAAGCTAATTACATTCCCTGCAACATCCCACCATTCTGTTATAATGTTATTTAGCAAACATTTACGGCGTGGGCTGGAAGTCAAAGCAAGTCTAATACTAAGAAGCTTAGAATGAACATGATTGATTCAGATGGGACTGTCAACTTTATATGGAAAACTGTGATTATGCAATAAAATTCATGTAGTGAGTCCTTGATACACACATCAGAAAATCTCCTAACAACATTGGGAGCTGAATATTAGCTATTTTTACTCTGTTTCCTTCACAAAATTAAATTGAAGCATTTGGAAAATCTATCAGGCACTAAAAAAGAACCCAAACAAACCTACAAAAAGTCCCAGAACAAAACAAAAAAAACCCAACAGAGCAAGCAAAAACCAAAAAGCAAACCCAACCCAAAACATACCACCACCACCAAAATAGAATAAAATAAATAAATATAAGCACATGAATACCCGAACAACAGAACAGTGGCGTTCAGGCAGTGGAAATGTTTGAGTATTTTATTCATAAGCCCTTGAGCAAACATAAATCTGCTTAGATCAACTAATGGCATGCAAATGAAGTTCACTTAAAAAAAAAATAGTTCCTACTATGAATACTAACTAACACCTCATAGAGAGACTATAAAAAAGTCTTAAGCATCTGGTGGAGTTAATTGGGGTGTACTCAGGAAACATATCTCTTTTTTTGACGTGTGCTGTAGCCTGCATTTTTCACGGGAGAGGAGGAATTTCAGCATGTTTCTTTTAGTGTAACTTCAGCCTTTTAAATTGCTTTTTTCCAGCTGAAATTTGAAACCCTAAGTGTTCTGTAGGTTAACTTTTTAAGCCACAAGTGGTTGAGATCAAAACTGTGCTCTGAGAAACGTCTGCGTAGGTCCCGTGAATTCTAAGTAGGCAGCTCCTATCTTTTACGGTTATAAGCAGAAGTGGGGGAGAGCTTTCAAGACATACTTTGCATTTCTTTTTCCTATTGGTGAATTTTTCATGGACTCCCATTTCTGCTCCATATAAGTCCAGAGTATATTTGTATACTTGCCACAGGACTGTCAGGGGCATGAATCCCCACCTGCAGGTCTTCTTTCTTT
Source organism: Oxyruncus cristatus (assembly GCA_013399855.1). Taxonomy (NCBI): domain Eukaryota; kingdom Metazoa; phylum Chordata; class Aves; order Passeriformes; family Cotingidae; genus Oxyruncus; species Oxyruncus cristatus. The sequence continues at coordinate 1,079,959 of VXAY01001561.1, read as the reverse complement.
CTGTTATCTTTACAGGGATCCTACCACGAGTAGCTTCCCAATCTGTGTACTCTAACGAGTAGTCTAAATTAGGTGTGGTGAATCTGGGACAAACGACACTTGTGACACCATGAGATTTGTTTGTTTAAAATCAGTCTGGCAAAGCATTTAAGCATGGACTTTTTTACTCCTCAATAAAGCAGTTAATCATATTTTAAAGTATAAGTCTGAATCGAAGTGCGTTATTGAATCAGATCCTTTGAAGTTCACTGACCTGTAGTAAATTGGGAATTTCATAGATGGCTGTACAATTAAACCTTGACTTCAGGGGGTATTTAGGTTTAAATTTCTCATTAGAAAGTAATTTTGAAGCAAGGGTTTTTTTCCTCCTGACAAATGCAAAGAAGCTGTGAAGAGGTTGAACAGAAATCTTATTTTACAATTAAAATCAAATTCTTATGCACGTTTTTTCTCATTTATTTCTCTGCTTCAATTAGAAGTATATTGGTTTATAGCTGCATGGTCAGTTAATCTTTGAACCTTCAATAAAATTTCTTTCCCATTTTCTAGGTTTTATTCATATGAGAAAAAAAATCTTTTTTTTTTTCATTTGTCGCAGTCTTCCGAATTACCTTTAAAAAGCTAAAGGGAGACAGCAATATGGATAGAGTTACATTCTATAAAATCCTATTAGTACTGAAAGCTCACTCTTTTGATGCTTCAGTATTAAATTTGGCAACCACTGAATCCTTTTTCACACCAATAAGTGTGAAGAAAGTGACTTTTTTGGAAGGTAATTGAGACAGAATCACAAAAAATAGATACTGAAAGGCCTATTCAATTACTAAGAATACGCCTCTGCTTACTGTAGTGTACTCATTACTGCTGGAGTGATGATTGAGATTCCCAGTTGCCATATATTGCCATGGCCCCACTGGAGCCTGCAGTACTTTTTTGGTTCATGTTATTTGAATGTTTGCTTCCAGATCCGATGATATAAAAGAATATCTGATGATATAAAACAATTTGGGAATTGGAAACTTCATTTAAATTTCTCAGTATTTATATAAAATAATTAGTGTCATGTTTTACAAGCTGGGCTTTACCAGAAGCAGTACAATAAAATATGAATATTCATCTGTCTTGTTCCGTGTTGGATATGCTTTTAACATTTTACAGAGGAAGAGAGCAAAGAGACATATTTTAAAATACAAATTCAGGGGCCTACGTACATTATCACTATCAAAAAGCGGATTGAGACTTTCCTTTGTCAATCAGATTCCAACTATGCTTCCTTCTGAATCTGCTCCCGCGGTCAGACATGATTAATCCTCCATTCATCATGAGTTTTGGAAACGGGAGATTTAAGAAAAGACAGTACTCCTCTATCCAGGCTTTGTCCTTGCATTTTACTCTCAGGACTTTGCTTAGCTCGTTGTAAGGCTGGAGCAGCGCAGATACCCAATATATTTAATTACTCCCTAATATAATAGACCTGCCTGCACTGGGTTTGGTGGTGGTGAGAACTTTGGGAAGATCAGGCTTTATTCTCATGACTCAGCTTAATCTGGCTTGGGAAGTCTGTAGCCAGCTTGGAACTGGAGTGTTTCACCCTGTGAGCAGCAACCACATCCATCTGTTTCATCATGTAAAGACCAGAGACAAATACTTTGATGGTGATGGTTAATGTATATCACGATATAAAAGAGCGATATTTTGCATGGATGGTCTGAATGAGAGGTTTACACGGGCACACTACACAGACAGCATCTCAAACCAACATTTCAGCCAGACAATTAGGGTACAAATGGTGTATGCAACATGGTCGTACAACTGCACGTCACACATACATGATGCAGAGATGGCTATGGAAAATACTCACTTTTTCACTTGATTCTGCTTCCTTTTGGCTTCTGCACCCCTTTGGTGCATAGCAGGGAAGTAGGTATTTGTGTTTAGTGGAAGAAATTACACTGACTAACAGACACAAGCATTTTACTCATAAATTTATCATAGACTATTGCTGAGGAGACTGACAGACAGCCACTACAAATGGTGTGTTAAACATTTAATGAACCCAGGCTGAACTCCTGGCCCTGTTGAAACCATTGGAAGTTTTGCATGTTAATTTTTCTGGGTGTTTAATTTTTTTTTTTTTGAGTGCTGTGAGGTTTAAGGGGGGGTTGGCATTCCATGTTGGTTTCTGATTGCTTTTTAATCACTTAGTAGAAAATTAGAAATGATGCCTTAAAGGAGCATCTTTTTCCTTTGTGCAATTACTTCATAGACATTAGAGTCCACCACGAGCAAAATATGGTGTTCAACAGGGGCTGAGGAGGAGGTGCCAGACCTGGTTTCCAAATTAGTAGATGGTATTTCTAGAATGTGTATTAGTGCAGCACATCTGCGATGCTCTGAAAAAGAGGTACACCCTGGTGTGTGTGCATCTTAAAACTTTCTAAAAGTACAGCCATTGTTATCCTAAATCATGAAAGGAGTAAAACAGGATTGTGGATTTTGTTTAAGGTTCTCACATAAAAACAACTTCCAGCAATTTCCATTAAACCTCCTGATGAGTAGGAAGTATTTGTATGCAGTAAATATCAGCAGTAAACTAAATGCACTTGCTTGGGGAACAAATTCATGTACGTGAGCAACATAAGGGAATAAAATCCACTCTTGTAACAAGATGGCAGCGCTGTGATTTACAGTAGCGTTCAGTTACTGCCTTTAAGAATCTAATGGAACCACCAAATGCTTGGTGGCTACTCCAAGGTGTGAGTAAGGTTTAGTGTGAGGACGGTATGTCCTTCCTTTTACTGAAGTTGTAGAATGAAAGCAATGAGATGTGCAAATCATGTATTCTGATCCAGACCAGGAACAGAATCCCAGTGAGAACTTAGGAATGGGATCTGAGATATTGAAAATGATACTACTGTGAACCGGCTGTTTCTTATTTTACATATGCATTGGATGTGAATATTTCATATATGAATTGCAAATGAGTATTTGTGGCATGAATATCGATGGCATGAATTAGAACCGCAACTTTAAGCCGGTCTAAAATAACTTTTTGGTAACTGAAACTGGGGGAAAAACGCATTTCTGTTTAATTTTTCATGTGGAAACACCTTAGCCCCCCATTACTTTCCCCCGTCAGTGAAGCTTTGGGATGGCCCTGGCGCAGGATGCTCAGCCAGCCTCGCTGCGTGCCTCGCGTGGGGCGTGGGACTCGCGCAGCGCCCGCGGCCTCCTCAGAGCCCCGCGCTCCGCCCACCTGTGATGCCACAGTGAGGAGGGGCTTTTCTTCTGCAGACTCCTCCCTCGGAATCTCCTTCATCACCATGGCCACAGCCTTATCGGCCGCCCTAGCGCCTTTGCCCTACAACAGCGAAATCAACAATGGCTCCAGTCAGCAGCGAGCGGGAACCGCCGCCCCCCGCGCACACGCACCCCGAACCATCCCGGCGGGACACCGGCGGCGCCTGCAGCTGGAAGCGAAGCTTGGTTGTAAGCAGAACACACACACACTGGTTAAAAATAAGGATAATAACAAATTGTCTGCGAACCCGATAGTTAAGGAGGCGGTTGGGGTCTAACCGTGGTCTGGTGGCTCGTTAAGAGTTGCCCCAATGAAGTCAACAGGAATCCGGCACTGTCCCGCTGAGGGACCAGTGACCTGCTGGAAGTCCTCTGGTGGCAGGATAGGTTCCCCATAGGAGTAAGGGCTGGAGGATCACCCCCTTCATTTAATTTTAGTTACCCCAAAGTTTATATCCAAAACAACAGATTTTTTCTATTTGATTTGGGTTTTTTGTTTTTGTTTGTTTGTTTGTTTGTTTTTCCTCAAAAATAGCACCAAGTTGATTTTGCAAATAAAGCACAGTTCCTTGCGGTTCACTGAGGCAAACTCTCCCTGAAATTTGAATGTATAATTTGGACCCACAGTGTTTATAGCTCTAGTAACATTTTAAAAAGCAATTTACATCATATAAACAGTCTGTGTTTTTGCTAAAAGAACATACGGAGCCAGATCCTGCCATCATAGACATTGCTACAGCTCTACCCAAAACGGTCATTGTTGTTGAACTTACTGCAAGGATTCTTTTTTAAAATTTCATTTTTCTTAAAATTCACTGAATATATTGTAAACATTCAGGACAAAGTTAAGATACGCTAGCATTATTTAATATATATTAGCCAAACAAAAAGTGCACCAGTGTTATGTGCCGTACTCTGTTTGATGCTCCTCATTTTTGTTTAATAAGGATAGTTATCATCTTGAATTCTCATCAATTTCTATCTTGATCTTTTCGTCTTATTTGCTCTCCACCTCTTGCAGGTCACAGAGAAAATTGGAGTGCACACATAAAGCATCACAGCAGAGCTCTGTTATTCCAGTGACCCTGGGCATGTCCTTATTATTATACTTTAAAAGCTTCCATTGATTTCCATGGAAGTTTTAACTGTGCAAAGACTGCAGGATCTGGCTCCATAAAAGAAGTATTTTACACTAGACTTAAATATATCTAAATACTTAAAAGTCTACTAACAGAAGGGGTTCTTTACTACGACATCATATCCAAGAATTACTTTCACTAGCAGCGTATTCTGTGTCAAATAACTCCCTGCTATTGCTTATACTGAACTACACGATGTTTCACAAACATTTCATCCATTGCAGGTAAAACCATTACGTACTATTGCAGGTTCTGAACAGACTTCATTAATTGTCAGGTCAGTATGAGATTAGCTTGCTTGTGCAACACATCACAGGTACCCTACAGAGAGTTCTTTGCATGCTGCAAGAAATTCTCAGAGCAGAAGTGTCGCAAATGATAAGCATGCTGGATTTGTGATGCCTTTGATATCCAAAGCACTGCAAAGTCATTGTAAAATTAAATACATTAAATTCAATGAGAATTACTTCTAACTGGTAAGCATATCAAAGGTTCTTGGCCAATTACGTGTTTGTTCATGATTCATATGACATATTCCAGGTCTATGAAGCTCGTTTCCAGTATGACACATGAGCTATCGTTAGCTAGCACTAAGAGCATGCTATTGGATCTTTACAAAATGTAGTCCCTTTTGTGCTGAGTGATAGAACAAAATAGTTTATCAGCTAGAGAGGATGCATTGGAAAGCATGCAGTGCTTTTTATTTCTTGCAGAGTAAAAACCCACCAAAGCAAAGGTCAGGTCACTTTTTTGAAGACAGAGCCACTTTTTCTTCAAGGTTTCACCTACTGCCTGAAAAGAGTCATGATACTGGTATTAGTGCCTGCTGTTAATCTTTCGTACATGTAGCTGCAAAACCCTGGGAGTGGTTGACAACATATATAAAATCTGTCTCATCAGTTTAAAGTGGGTATGGGAGAATGGGGAATAGATACCTCTGTGCTCTTTTTTGTGTGCAGACTTTGTATATTTGCCAGTCAAAGCAAGGGGTCCATGTTACCTTATGTTTTTTGTTTACTAGATCTTTCTTTTAACTTTCCTAAAAGATTGCGTGTGAGGTTGACTTATTTCTGGCTGCTCAGTCTATGGTATGTAAAACATGATTTCAAAACTAGAATTTAGTAGTAATTTCTTGGATACCAAAGAGAAAGCCAATGCAGTGGAATAGCTTAAATTCTCAGATTCTGCTGGAGAGATACAGAGGTGACCGATTCATTGGAAAATGCAGTTTTTTATTCTGGTGATATGGATATTCTTGTCCAATATAAGGTATGTAAGCTGGAAAATTTTGGTCTCTATTCACTGTAGTGAACACTATGCAGTCAATCCTTGCCTATAAAGTGTTTAGGCAGAAGAATTGGAGAGCAATAAAACCAGTTTTTCTATGGTCAGGACAACCTTGTTATTGTTGGGAACTGCAGTTGAAATGAAAATCTTAATAATCATTGAAGAATTATTATTTTTTAAGGTGCTATTTACTTGGCCTCCTTCAATATTAAGTGCTGTTTCTTAGCAAGCAAAAATGCTGTATGAATTTATCTGGTACAGTAGTTTATTGCTCAAACCCTGTAATTCTGTAACAGTTAATTTTACACTTGCCAGGACTTTAAAATGAAAAGTTTTTTAAATAGTGGTGATTTGCAAGGTAAGTTACTTTCTCATGTAAACATCAATTTAATAACTTAGTAAATAAATTTCATAATTCCCTATTTGTTTGAAATATATAGATGGAAAAAACTGTGATGCAGAACATGACAACCCATGTACAAATCAAGACAAATGTGAATTGATGAAGGAAAAAATATATTATTTGTTTTAATGGAATGTACTACTTGAAGAAAACACGCCAGTATTTAATTATTTGATACAATAAAAAAATGCAACAGTTCCTTTAAGTGATATCTCCAAAGTAAAATAAGGAGTAGAGTTCAAAGTATTCCATTGATGCTAAGTACTTATAAGAGAATTGACTTCAAAACTTAATAACAATTTCTCTAGGCTTATCCTTTGGGATCAGATAATGGATAGGAATAGACAGTTCCAGAGGAGTATGCTGATTTAGTAGGATTTTGTAAGGAAATACTCTATTTTTTGGTAGCTGCTGTTTCTGAATAGTTCCAAACTAAATTTTGTGCAAGTCACGCTATTTAGATGTGGTTCTTAGCAGTGAGTGTTTAATTAAATTACTGTAAGGGCATATTAATGTAAATTTCTAGGACAGCAGTTGTTTTTTTTTAATCAGTGGTGCATATAACTTTGTAACCATGCACATGTATGACAAATTTTTCTCCTTTAAATACATGGGACCAACAGGTCACCTTCAGGTCATGATGGACAGATCAGATAGAATGAACACGTGGTCAGACTTGAAATATTACTATATAGTGAAATACTATATAATTCCCTAATTATTTTCTTCATTACTGTGATTTGCACATTTGTTCTTCTATATGAAAAGCCAACAGCCAGTGTTTGGTAAATGTTTGACATTATGACAACAGTATTCAAACTGTAATCATTAATTGGGAATATCTTTGTCAGCATCTAAGCAATAAAAGGATTTTTGTCTAAATCCATATCATTGTTAGAAACTTGCTTTTGACAAATATTAAGGTACTTGAGTCCCAATCTAATTTTTCAGGAATATTTATACCACTTATTCTTGTCAGAAAGTGGACAGAAAGAAATGGAGTAATTAGGTTTTTCTTTTTTTTAAAAAACTATGTGTATACAGAGAAGGAAATTCTTTCTTTGTATAGACCTGTGTTGTTCCATTTATTTTCTAAAGATTCTACCAAGGTGTTTCAGCTTTAATTGACACACTACAATGCATCACTATTCACTGAGCCACTGGAAATCATCTCAACATGGGCATGTCTGAATTTAAGCTTTTATAAAATAGAATTTTCAAGACAGTTTTCCTTGTAGAGGATTTTGATATAAGAAGGTGTTCTGCAGACAGTGCTGATACAGGTATGACAGAATTACCGACTTCATGCAGCATCTCTACTTTCTAGTTGAGGACGAACAAAGTAACACCTGGTTGTTTATGAATATAATGAATATAATGCTGTATAATTTATTGATATAATGCTGGAAAAAGTGACTATCCTGAACTTTCCCGTTGGGCTATTGAATGGTAGTGTTTAAAAATAAAAAAACCAGCAAAACCCACCAGTCCAGGATTTCTTGAAGTATCATTCTGCTCTTTAAATACTTTTAATATGTTGGGAAGGTTTATATAAAACAAACTTTAGGAAAGTTTAGTGATAACTTTAGGTTGTAGTAGCTGTCATCCTCCTGTGTTGGGAGAAAGAACAGACAGAGCTGCTGTACATGTTGAATTTGGGAGGCTTGGCTGCTCTCCAGATCTTCCAGCAGCTGATGTATTAGACTTACAGTACCAATTAAGCAGCCTGTTCAAAATGGCTTTATGCTCCACAAATCTTTGTGGTTTGTGCAATTTAAAAATAACAAATGAAGGGATAAACTTGGCTTTGCTGCTTTAAATTATGCAGTGCTAAGATTTTTACCTCTCAAAATGAGCACACGCAGCTATGCCATGGCTCCATGAGGGTTCAACCGTCCACAATACAACAGTGAGTTCTTGATTTCACATAGGATCTGTCTATTACTTCATTTTTTTCCCTTATCAGGCTTTTCTATTCATGCTTTCTCCATATATCTTTCATTTCATCTGTACTTTTCTGCTGCCTCTAGTTATGTTGTATCCTATATATAATTAAAAACAGCGAGAAATCATATGGTGAGTTCTGTGAACCAACACAAGACCAATATTTAAACAGAAAATTCTGCCTCATCAAAGCTCTTGGTAGTTTTTTATTATTAGCTAAATAAAGTGAGGTACATATTTAAGGTATATGGGAACATAATTCCTTCAGGCAGTGCTCAGCTGACTGTGCTGAGGAGACATGTGAACAAGCTCTGTGTCCTGAACTGGAAGCAGTATTGCCAGGGCCAGCTTTCGGGACCTGAGCTAGTACTCCCATATTGCCCTTGCATCCTTTGGAGACTCTTATCAAGCTTTCTGTTAGTGATGATCCAAGCTCTTGTGACTCACGACCTTTACTAATTCATTCTTATAAGACTAGGATGAAATACTGACAGTGTTGGCTACAGAGAAGGAAGCAGTTATAGGAAGGTTTGCCTAAGAAGCAATTGACAGTAAAGCAGATAAATCCATATTGGCTGAGCTCGAAGTGTGCTACTCCTCTTTTATCCCTTTTTTTTGTTGTTTGTTTTTCATTCTTACGCTGATGGAATAACAGATTTCAGTATTTAAAATCTAATCTGATCTTATCCTATAGTTACAATCGCGTGAGACTGAAGATCATTTAAGATCATTTAAAAGGGAAGGCTTTACTGCATACAAGAAAACTGGCAAAGAAAGAGACAAGAGCTGACAAAAGGTAATCAGCATAAATATCCACATTTACCCTCACTGGGTTCTGTCTTGTGTCCATTTAAATGTCAATACTGTAGTTAAATTACATTCCATTTTATGAAGCATTTGCATTGAAACGGTACTGTGAGTTTTCTGTCTATCGACTGTCAGTAACTGTTGCATTATGTGTGCTCCCTTAAAAATTGTCTCATTCTGGAGCCTGTAGATTCATGCTGAAGGCAAAGTGGGACAAATTCCAAAACATCTCTGGTGGAAGCTCTACAAGACCCATTTTGCCTTTAAGAACTTGTGCAAACTTATTGTACTTAATGCATCTGAACACAAACTATGACTGGAAATAATACACAATTCTGTCAAATCTCACTCATTCTCTGTAAACTTGTATGATTTCTTTGGGCTAATATGGGAAGGATGTGAAACTAGTTTTTTTTTCCCTTTTAAGACAAAGTTTTTTATTTGGAGTGTATGTATCCTGTTTTGAGCAGGATAATACTGTAATGTTGGAACAATAATGATGATCTAAGTGTAAATAGTAAATCCACCCTCGAATATAGAGCAAGGTTGGTAAGAAGAGGGAGGTTTGGGGCACAACTAACTACTTAAAGGTTGTTTAAGGTTCTGGTCCTTTTCTGAAGGAGTTATATAATATATTTGCTTGTGATGGAGGGCTTGGATGAGAGATTTTACACTCCTTTCTTTCTAAGTGTCATCTTTTAATAAGACCATTGTGAATATGTAGAAACTATTCTTTTAGCCCTGATTTGATTGACTTCTTGGCAATTTGGAACTACATTATCAATGGGGTGTGTCCTTTGACTGCACAATGGCATATGCCTTGAAAAATTCTAGGGAGTAGCTGCAGAATTTCTTTCATCTCTACTTAGTCTATGCCAGGGAACTTAGTGAAATCATTGTATTTAACAACTTCAAATTTGTTTGGTAGTCTTCAGCAGAGAGCTAACACTAAAGTATTTTCTCTCCAATAATTTGGATTCATTTTATGTTGACTTCAGTATTATGAGCCCCAGGCGTAACATACACATAACAGAATGAGTTGCTACTAATTGCTATATTCCTATGAAAATGCATGTACTGAATTAGAATAAGACATTCCTCTAGTATTAGTTCAAGTGAAATTCAAGGAGTTCAGATCACTTTGAAAACAAACAATTGGTGAGTAATGTACTGTCTGTTGTTTAAATGTGTGTTTACTGCACACATATTGTGTGAACGATGAGTTTCGCTCAGTCACTTCCTCCCAGCACATGATTTATTGTTCTTTGAAGCGGTAGGGGCTTCTCACGTCCTGCTACACAATTTTTATGGTTCTGTTTCATCAAATGCTCAGAGAACAGTGACTAAGCCTGTAACCTGTTTAGGAAAAAGAATGAAAATAAACTGAGAGGTTTTTTTATGTGGTATTTTATGTGGAAAAATCAGAGGCTTACCAATTCCCTCTTACTTAGGAGAATGGTCTTCACAGAAAATGGAGAGTATAGAACATTGTTCTGATTTAACTGATGATTACAAGACATCTATTTCTGAGCCTGTCTTATAGAAACTGTTTTATAGGTGTAGCAAAAGGGTAACCCTCAGTGAAATTAATAGCTGTGTTTATTTAAACTCAGATAATGGTTTGAGCTACAAAGCTTGAGAAAAACATCTAACTTTTTGCATGCTTTTCACAAATGTTTGCGGATGTTGGGAATCTTGTTTTTGAGAGTTTTGCTTGGATCTGCTTTTTTGTTATCTCTGCCTTTAACTCTGCTGCTGTTAGAGAGGTTCCTGTACCCTCAGTTCTGTCGTCCTAAGAGTCAAACCGCTAATTTATTGATATTAATATAGCAAAGGCAGTGTTGACTAGAGAAAAATGTGCAGTGAGTCATGACACAACTTAAAAGTTTCCTTCTTATTTACAACAAAGAAAAAAACCAACCAAACACAGATTCAACTCTTTCCAGAAGCTGTTGTGCCTTAACTGTTTTGTCTTGATATCACCAGCATTTCCTAAGAATAAAATACGTAGATGTGGCAACACAGAACTATTTTGGCCTCCTGTAGAAGGCAATCTCCAAGTACCTAGTAGCAGCCTGTCTTCAATCTCAGAGAAAAAAGTGGATGAGGTCAGTCTGTGGGTTGGTTCTCTTTTTTTGTTACGTCACTTGGGACCAATGAGACTCAGAAAAGTGTATGATGACACTTTGAATTATGAGTAACAGAAAACTAGAAGTATAACCGTGTCTGGAATATCATACAATTTCTTTTTTTAAAAGAAAGTGATGCAGGTTCCAGTGTTAAAATGATATAATCTCTGCTATTCCTGCCTGGAACATAAAAGAAATGTGTATTTTATCCAGTATTTGCAGACTTTGTTGTTCTTGTTCCAGATATCATTATAAAACCATTCACTTCACAGTTGTACACCTGTGTAGCCAAAAACAGAATTAGGTCCCATTAGCCTAGTATTTTCTATCTCTAGATTGGGCAGAGACTCATAAGACATTTAGAATGAGAAAAAGAGAGCCAAAGAAATAAATGTAATTTAAAAGATAAAGAAATCTCTTACAGAGCTAGAAGAAGGCTCTGCATGCATACTAATCTGGTCTTGTCCTATAGCTACAATTGTATGAGAGTTTGAAGGCCATTTAAGTCCTGAACTGTGGTTTTCTGCAGAGAAAAGAACTGACACATGTGCAATGAATACAACAGAAATTTTTATCAAAAACGTTGGAGGGACATAAACTGTTGTCTGCAGCTTCCTCTGGCTTTTATGTTACCAAATTAAGAGTCCACATTTCTTATTGTCACGGTAAAGATGGTTTTACTCTTTTTTTTTTTTTGAAAGCCCTTAAAGAAGATATTGCTTAGCAAAGGTGAAATGATGTTGAATAAGGGTGACTGTTCAGATGACTTGTTATTTCAGGATCAGATAAAATTCTGCATACTGTTTTGAAAAATAGGATATGTATTTAAGTAAACAAATTGGTATATGTCTCTTGCTAGGTACCTAATCTCAGAACCACTCTAGAATTGTATTAGTTCTAAAATTACTTATTTTGATTGTTCCGATTTTGTTTATGAAGGAAAACAGCTTGGGCATCAAAGACAGTACGTAATGCATTGTCATCACTATTAACTCGCATTGAAGATTAGGACGAAAATCTCAGGATTTGAGTTCTATAAATCTGGGGTAAACATTATGTGATCAAAATTCTTGTCCTCAGTTAATTCTTTCATACAGGTTCTTTCGTGATTTGTGTAGAATGATAAAAGATTAGATTCTGTTTAGGATTTTTGTTTTTCTTTGGCTCATTTGTTAAATACCTTGCTCAAATCCTATCAAAAAGAATGGAAGTTTTTGTTAACATGAAATGCTAAAATGTATTTAATCCCAACATATGTGATTCTGACATGTGAAAGGACAGAAACGTGGTGAGGCAGAGAATGAATGGAACAAAAAAGTAACAAAGGATAGATGCAGGGTTGTGATCTGGGTTTGTTTTGAAGCAGATGACTGTCACTTTCTCATCATCTGTGATAAGACCTGTACATATTAAATATATCATACTAGATGATGGGTTTGAAAACAACAGATAAGGATAGTTTATGGTTGAAAAATACCTTTAGGTCTTATTTTCTTGACCTATGCAAGTTCTCTCCAGTCTCCATTCTGAATGTTGCCAGGATAGATTAAGCCCTTCCAGTAATACAAGCATTTGATTCCCACTATGATATAAACATTGATACCCTTAAATTTATTATTCAAGATAAGATATGAGTCCTTTCTACAGTGAACAGAGGCAGAGTAGGTCTGTTATAGCACTTTAGTCATAAAGGGGCTTTATGCTGTATCCTTGACCCAAAATTCATCCTGTCTCTCTTGTGCTGTGTGTTCTTTGTAACAAAGGGTTCTGAGTCTTAGTGTACTTACTTGCTAGAATAAAACTCTATTTTTAACATTGTATAGTAGAATATGTTTACCACCTTATTCTTATTCCCTGAAAAGAGTAGGTTGCTGCTTATCAGACAATGGCAATAGTAGATGAGGCATTGGAATAACAGTGTGACTGCAAAATAACTTCACGTCCCTGACCTGGAGATGGCCTCTGCATGCACTTTCAGCTTTAGAATGGTCTCATCTGAAATACTAAAGTATGTTAATGCTGCAAAACCAGCATTAACAGCATCATATAAAAGCAGCACTAGCAGCATCATATAAACCCATTTAGAGAGGATTATGCTACTGTCCCTTCATTTAGCCCCTTATTTATCACACAGTTTGGAAACCTTCAGGAAGCAAATTCTTAAAATTGAGGTACTATGAGTGGGCTCTTAAAAGATACTCCTAATTCTCCGATGTGTGCTCTTAGTGTGGAGAATGGACTTTTCTACTCTAACGTTGAAGGAATGTTGTAATTACAAAAATGAAAATGGAGTGCATTACTAGATAATTACTTCTAGATATAATTTGAAGTTCAGCTGTCTTGGACAATTAAAAGCTCATTCTTATCATGGAATGATAGGGTGGTTAGAATTGGAATAGGCCTTAAAGACCATCTAGTTCCAACCCCCTGCCATGGGCAGGGACACTTTCCACTGGACCAGGCTACTCAGAACCCCATCTGGCCTGGTCTTTAACCTTTACTGTTCAGGATAATTTTTTAGCATAATGGACCACATTAGTTACATTTGTATAAATCTGCTCTTTTGTATATATTTGCAAGTGTTCTGTATTCTTTTTGGCTTCAGTAGATTTAATTTCATTGCTATATCAATGACAGTGATTAGCATTTGGCTTGTTCTACAAGCAGCTGAAAGCAGCATCTCTTTTTCTAACAGCACATAACTGATACCAGTTACACTCTATATTGTTCTGCTTAAACAGGTGTTCACCCTCTCCTATAGAAAGTTTTTTTACCTATTTTACTTATTTTCGCATGCTTATAAAGTAAAAAGCATTTATTCAAGAAAAAAGAAAATTAGGTACTTATTCAGTCACTTTACACATGTTTTTTAAAATGTAGGCTTTGACATTACCTAATAATGTTTCTAAAGGACACTATATTTTGCAGTCCATTTGTGCTTAGGTTGGCGGGTTCCTCATTAGAGAAGCAAGTTCTCTATTTTTGTTTCTGCAATTCAACAGTATTACAAAGTTCAGTAGTTAACTATCAGTTTGGCGATGGCTGCAAGTCTGCAGTGTAACTAGAAAGTGGTGAGTCCACACTTTTAATAGCAGCTTAATTTGGTTGGTAAGGTAGCAATTTTGTTTAATAAAAACTCTGTGAGTATCTACATCATGATATCTAAGACTAGGTAATAAAAGCAGCTGGTAATTGGAAATGGCTCTTATGGAAAAATTGTTAATTCTCAAAACATCTTAATTAAGATTTCATACGCAAAAAAAAAAAAGGTGAAGTCATCAATTATGGTTGCTGTGAAGCTTTCTTAGCTGTTACTTTCTTGGGATGCAAATTATACTACTAGTATTTCAAAACTGGCTTCTGGTACATTGAAAAGCCCTCGGACATGCAGTCGCACTAATTAGTGGATTGTGCCTCTTCTTATGGGATGTCAAATCCAGCACCAGTCTGTCCTGTGTAGTTAAGCTAAACTAAATCTCTCCCATACTTCAGGGCATAGTAACCTAACGCCGTGGAGGTTAAGTTGCCTGACAATAGCATGACAGCTATTGTCAGAAATATTTCTCCTCAGAGGTTCTATAAAAGAATGAATCTGCCTCAATTGTGTAGTGCAGTGCTGTGTGCTGCTTGTGTCCCCTTCCACCAGAACAGTCATTTACCACAGACTGCTCTTGAGCATCAAAATCAATCTCGATCAAGTGAAAGAGCAGGGATGAGTTAGCCACTTTCTGGATTGCTTGCAGACAGCCTCAGTAAGTGTGCTTATTATCAGAGAATTAGCAGGCTCATATCTGAGGCAAAGTGTCTGCGACGTGCACCAAGGAATAGGCCGGGATGTGGCTACAAGCTCATGGAAGGGAACAGGTAGTTGTGGCAGCTCAGCGTGCTTGAGGTGGGTGTTAGACTTGGATGTAGAGCACAAGTTGTGGAGTCTTAAATATTTTACCTCTATATGTATCTTCACTTTGTTTTCTACTCACTAAGGACAGCAACTGAGCCAGCACAGGGAAAGAAATATTTGTTTGGTGTTGTAGACCAGCAGTAATACACTATATTGTCTCCTGGTGGATTTAGGAATAGAGAGTGGCCTTAGATAGCTTTTTTAGTGACAGTACTGTGACTGTCTGAAACCAATCTATCAGTCAGCACTCTGAATTTTGTATTCAGTGCTGCTCCATTTTGCTATGAAAATCTCATAAATAAGGAAGTCTTGATCCCAAATTCACTCTTTCCCGTTAAGCTTCAGACACTTCATATTAATGAAACCCCAGTGAAAGGATATAAAAGATGGCGTTGTCAACTCAGATCATTAAAAATTACTTGAATAAATACACAGGCATATGCTTAGACTGGCAAAGACTGGAAGACTTTTTTTCAGCCCAGATAGCATGAGCATAATTGAGGAATAAAAGAAGCTGTCGCAGATGGTGATAGCAGTGAGAGGCCCAGTGACATGTGCTTCAACTCAAAGTTTGCTACAGGGGAGTTACTGAGGTAGGATAACACACCAGAGCAGCTGCCAAGATCTCAGGCTCCAAGAAACACGCTTATTAACTAATTAAAGTTGCATGTTCGTGAAGAGAGTGAATCGAATCCTGCCTTCCCATGGAGGGATGTTCATGAGGGGCAAGTCAACTGAGAAAGGTGTGTCTTTGTCCCAAGAGATCAGTGCCAGAGAGCATTCGGCAGAGATGAGGGAATGCGGGTTTCCAAGAGTGAGGCAACCTGTGGTATTGGCAAGGTGTAGGGTAAGGAAGAGTTACCAATAATTATGTAAAGCACAGGGAGGATTGGAAAACACCACTGCTTTCCTATATTGGGCCACAGGGGAACCGCCTTGTTTGAAGCCTTGACAAGCTGTGGTTGATCCAGAAGATGAACTGAGAGTGTCCACAGCAAGGCCAGGATTTTGGATTCCCCACTTCTGTTCACACCTTAACGTGAAGTGTCCATAGCAAAAAAAACCTTAAAGCACCTGATTCATGGTCAGTGAAGCAGAAAGGATAACTTAGGGCTATTTTCATGCACTGCTTTCTGAATTGCACTGTCCTCTCATCAGCTACACTGAGTTTTGCCTCATTTCATTAATAGAATAAGTTTTCTTTGGTCAGTAACAGTGCCAATGGCTGAAGAGAGTCTGGCTGTGGTAGACTGAGAATTTATTCTTATACCTTAGCACATGAAAGACCATCTTCTTTCAAATGTTACTGTGTTATCCTGAAAGTGTTGGAAAAACCCTCTCTCTTTTTCATGCCTCTGTTCTCTGACAAGTGGAGGACTAACTCCTCATGTACCTGCTGAGGCTGTTGCTATTTTCTCTAAAGCGTTTTTTTGGTGTTGGCATTTTTGTCAAATGCTGACCTTTTATTTCTCTATTGTCTGTGACAATACAGTTTAAATTTTACCTTTCAAGAGTAAGAACTCAACAATGTTATTAACTGTGCATTATTTCCCCCTATATAGGCTTTTAAATTTATTTTTTTGTAGTCTGTAAATATCCTGACAATACATGAGGCTGTATATTGTCTTCTCTCTAGAAGATCTGCTTGCGTATGTAAAAATATGCACATTTCATAAATTAAGATGAAATACATAGCACACATATGAGATAGCTGAGAGGAAATCAATTGTTAATTAAAATGAGGCACTGTCTTTTGTGCAAATGTGAGCTTTTTGAGAGTAAATGTAACCAAGAAAAACACACAGTGAATAAAGTACTTGCATTTTGTGATTAATTTTGAAATTTTGGTCTGAATTTTCCTTGTTTATTTGCGAATCAAAGGCAATGTGCACAACTGGTTTTCTGTGCAAAAGAGAAGGATCCAGAGCAAAAGACAGGCTTTTGTTTGTCTTGTAGCGGCCTAATTTAGAACTCTTTACAAGTGTGACTTGTTTATAACTATTTCAAGTTAGCCATTTAAGTCTAATGGGAAGCATTACAGATATCACCAGATCAGCAAATTACAGATGACATTTTAAATTGTTACAAATATTGTGGGAGCTAAGAGAAGGAGGCCTTTCTTTCCAAGGTTCTGCAGTAAGACTTTTTGTACCATTAAGGAAGTGGTTTTAAATTTCTGGGCTGTGTGACACCATGTGATACAGTAATTTTTAGTCGTTTCTAGCTTTTGAGGTTATAGTATGCCTTGTGCTCACCTTAGTTGACCTCATATATAACAGATGTAAAGTTTTTCCTTTTTTTTACATCACTTGTATCTCACAGGGAATATTCTCTAACATATATATAGATACATTTTTTATAAATTGAAAAAGTTGGTTTGTGGAATTTGTATTATTTTGCCCACGAAGTGCTCTAGTGCTGCTCTTAAGTGAAGAGCATGTTTGCTGACTACCTGACCTATCATAGAATCATAGAATCATAGAATCAGATGGGTTGGAAAGGACCTCTGAGATCATCAAGTCCAACCCTTGATCCAACACCACCGTGGTTACTGGACTATGGAACTAAGTGCCACATCCAGCCTCATCTTGAAAACCTCCAGGGACGGAGAATCCACCACTTCCCTGGGCAGCCCATTCCAAAGGCTGATTACCCTCTCTGTAAAGAATTTCTTTCTAACCTCTCAGCTCAGAGAAAATCAAGCTCTGACTGAGAGACTGAGTTGCTCCCTACCCCTTCCTCATGACATACATCCCCAAAACCATTCTGCTGTTCATGTCATCATGTCAGCGCTTCACTTTTCCAGTGGGAGTTGATGGTGCTGAGTACTCCCACAGACAGGGATTTCAGCAGCCTGGCGAAGGGATCTCGACTGATCTGGAATGGAATGTTTTATTTTGGGAAAGCGCTACTCTCTCCTGAGTTCACACTTCAGGTCAGGTGTGATGTTGTGCAGAGGGGATTTAATGAATTTTCAGTTTGTATCTCCCTTCGGTGTCCTTACAATTCTCTGCTGGCCTTCCTCTTTTTTTGCTGCTACTTTTCTGCTTTTTATAGTGCAGCCCAATAGGCAGCAGAGCACCTGCTATCACAGTAGTGTTCTACTGTATGTAATCATTCAACTTCAGATAATCACTGTTTCAAGGATGAGCTCTATAAACTCCTGTAGGATATAATCTATAAAATAGTAACCTACCCTAGTTTTTAACTCTTAATTTCACTTTACGATAATTATATCTTGAACACTTGAAATTTATCCTCTGAGAATTACATGTTCAGTGAGTCAGAAATGGTGTTACAGAACTAAAATTATTTATTTCTGTTTCACTTTTTGACTAACAGGAGGTTTGTCCTGATGCGTATTGCCCTCTATTCTGTTTGTTATACTGAATATCATACCTAGAAATTAGGGGTACTGTTTGTAAAGCAGGATGTGAAATATTCTATAATGGAACTGCTGAGTTAGAATTAAACTGTGGACCAATAAGGCACAGCTGTGGCTTCTTAGGGACACATATCCTATTGCAGTAGCTCTTGTACAGTGCTGACATTTCTCCTACCATGTTCATATATTGATTTAATATTATGATTTAGAAAAATATATGAGAATGGTCTGGAATAGTGATGACCTTACAAGACGATCTGAATAAGGCACTGTTCAAACATGGATTTAGCAGAAGAACTGCTGGGGCCTCTGCTCAGTTAGCACCACCAGCAGCAGCAGTGCAAATTATATAGGAACACCCTTGTAAATGTTCTGTTCCTATCCAGATTGCATCTGCCTCTTTTGGCATGTGAAGGGTTATCTTTGGTCCACTGGCTGACTGGAAAAAGCACAATGAAAAAATTCTTCTTTCTTTGACCCACAACTACAGTTACTGTCAATGCCATGCAAAATTATTACAGGAGTTACCTTTGAATCAAATGTGATGTCTTACTAGGTCCAAGTCTTCTAGTTACAGAGGTAACAGAAAAAGTTATAGCTCAGAAGGAGACCAGTAACTGAACATCTGGAACTGGTATCTCCAAATATTTTTCACAGAAGACTGTCACCAAAAGCTGGGGATGATAATAAACCTAAGGTGTGCTACATTTTTCCTGAAAAAACCTGTGTGAAGTGAATGTTTATTAAAATTGTGTGCAACTCAGTCACATTGGTCAACCCCTCTCAGTGAAAAGACATACGAACAAACTTATATATGTTCAATCAAAAGGAATTTCATATTTTGATTTTTTTTTTAATGATGCCTCTTCAGCATTTGCTGCATTAGATGCATCTATTTTTAATTTGTTGGTCTTGCTGCTTCCAGGGATGAATTCCAAAAGAAAAAAAATCGTACTTCCTTTCTCAATTGTTCATTTTGTAAAAACTACCTAATGTTGGCAGCAAGTGGAATAAAAACAGCAGGACTAGAGGGATGTAAAGGAATTTCTGAATTTTATGGCAAGGTTCAGCACTCAACAGGAAATCTTCGCAATGCAGTTGTCAACTCTGTAGTAGAACAGAACAACTTCTGAGAGTTCAATGTTTTTCTCCCTGGGGTCCTGCTGGGTGAGTGGATGTAAGAAAACAGTTCTATAAAGGAGTATTAACTTCCTAAAAGTTTTTCAGAATTGTGAAGGCTGGAAGCCTTCAATGCACTGGTAAGAGGATGCCAGTGTGAAAGACAAATAGAAAGAAATCAGGGAATGTGGCACAAAGGGTAATGAATAAACACAGCTGCCCACACCACTTTAAAGAGAAACTATTTTTCCGTAGTCCATTTTTTTTAAACTTGTTTCGGCTATTAATGTGAAATCATGAGACTGTACTTCTTGCAATAATAGTGTCTGTAGTCTTTTACTTTTTTCATGTATAAAATTATTGAAATAGAAGTGAAGAGCAACAAGAATCATACAGGTGCTTTGTCTCATCTTGGATGCTGAGAATTTTTACTGCAACATAAGCTATAGAAAAATAATACCATTTTTGCTCCAAGAAATACAGAACAGTTATTAGCTTTTGTACTGTAGCAGTGCAATTACCAACTAGCAGTTATCAAAATGGCTAGAAGCCAGTCTAAAATTACAAATACTCCTATTGTAAGGTTTTATACTGCTGCCCATCCATGTTGGTACTGCTGTATTACAAGCCCCTGAGAACATGAATACGGTGTGTTCTGTAAGTATTTCCTAAAACCAAACTGCTGGTAGCTCACAGCAGGAAGAGATGGTTTTGCATATCCTCTCTACTTTTAATAAAGTCTCAGTAATGCAATTACAAAACCAGAAACTATATCCTGGATTCTAGTTGAGGTTGTGTGTGACACTTGTATTGACATAAAACTTGTCTAAGATACAATCTACTTTGACATATATAAAGACTAAATCTTGTATATTTAATTCCTAAGTATAACACCCTATCTGTAGATAGGGATGTGACCCAGGCTAGCCCTGCTATCTGCCCTCAGAGGATTAACCTGGTGGCATTTAGGCAGTGGTTGTGGCTTGACAATGTAAGACGTTAAATGCACCCAATCCCATTGCCTCCTCCAGCTATAAGGGGTACTCACTAAATCCCATAAGCAGGAATTACATTTAGCAAAATAAGTCCTCCTCCTCTTGCTTTAATCAGTTGAGTTCCTGAATTAGTGGAAGCATTCAGAATCCATTAAAAATAAACATTGAAAGGCAGCCTAAAGTTTGCATTCAGTCAGCACAAAACCATGTCTGATTGGAATTTCCAACTTTAGACTAAGCTTGGTTCCTAGCAGCAAACGAAGCTCCTGATTGTATTGTGTGAATGATGGGGAAATATCATAATGAAACATTTTGAATATTTAGAACTGGGAGAGCCTGGAGGTAGCCCCAGTCAGTGTACACAGCTGCAGCCAGCCAGAGCCCCTGGATGGTAAATACTCCTTTTCAGTTGTTCTTCACATAGGTTTAAAAATAATAAAAAAAGAGTTGTTGATGAAATCCACAATCCTATTATCAGTTTCACCACATCTCCCTGTTCCAAGTACCATGGGGGTTAAGTATACTTGTCTATAAGTACTGGTTTCAGGAGAATAAGAGACAGCTGTTGTGAGGAGTGCTGAGGTCAGACAGAAGAAGAGAGAACACAGATAATGGAAAATGTCAGAAGTAAAGAGAAGGAGAAGACGGATGAGATCATCAGCACCCGTGAAGTGTGTCATGTCAAATGTGTTTGACATGATGAAGTGAGATAAGAAGCATTCACCAAAATTTCTCTGCTTATACACACATACATCTGTAGCACATTTTTTTTTTAAATCATGTTTCATATTATGGTTTTAGGGTTGGAGGGACCTTAAAGATCTTCCAGTTCTGACTCCCCTGACATGGGCAAGGCTGCCACCCACTAGGTGAAGTTACCCAGGGCCCCATTCAATCTGGCCTTCGAGACTTGCAGGGATGGGGCATCCACAGGTTCTCTGGACAACCTGTGCCAGGGCCTCACCAGTCTCCAAGTAAAGAATTTCCTGCACTCCCAGGTCCTTCTCTGCAGGGCTCCTCACAATGTTTGTGGTTAAAAACTCAGCGGGGGAGAACAGTTCTCCCTTGGACTTTGACAGCCTAAGCTTTCCAAAGAGTTTCCATAGAACTTGTAGCACAAAGAGCTTGAAATGGGTGCAAGAACCTACAGCAAGGGAAGCTCTGGAACTGTAGCTGTGTTATAAGTAATTCATCATGGCAGAGGCTTCTGCCTCTGTTTCCCTGGTATGATGCTTTCTAATAGTGTATTTGTTTATAAGTAATAATTCTATTAAAATGGACAATTGACACATGCTCGTGCAATTTGTATTTTGTCCCCTAGTCCACATGTCGTCTTTTTTAGTCTTTCTTATGCTTTTTTAATTGTAGTGTTGGGTCTTCGGGGAGGTATATCTTCTGTGTTTGACAGTTTTATGAGACATATGCAACTCTATGAAGCTGTGCTCCACCAGGACCTTTCCAGGTGTCTGTTCAGGACCACCCAAGAATTGTAATGGTTAAAGGTGTCTCTGCAAGTTCTCCTATCAGCTCATTTGCAGTAGAAGCTTTGCTGTGATTTGCTAAAGCTCCAAACCATCTTGTGCCAAGGCTTCGGCAGTTTCTGGACTACAAAGGAACCCAAACTCCACTTTGAGACAGAAAGTTCAAACTGGTGGGAAAAAGTGAAAACTGATTGTCTTAAACTCTAGAACCATATTGTATCAATATGATCTGCAGTAATCCTACGACTTTGCATCTCCATGCATTGCTTATGGTGAGAAAATATTGACTTAAGCTGCTGCCTGAAAAAGACTTCTATTCTGAGGCATAAAACTGTTCTGCAGGGATACATTAGCTGAACTTGTATATATAGCCTGTCAAAAGTCACAATCGAGATAATTAGGCTTTTAAAAAATTTTGAACTATCTCATATAATGAAGTTCTCTCACTTCTTAAATTAATGAAAAGACTCCGTGAAGTGAAACATTTAATTTTTGTAGAGTGAAATCTTTTTGAAACACCATTTAGAAAGAAAATTCAGCATCTGAAGAACCATGACTATCAGAGTTTTAAAGCCTCTAACTATTGGATGGTCACATTTCAACAACTTGCACTCATTTGCAATTAATCACCTTATCCATCATGATTTCCTAAATTGTACACAAGGATGTAAACAGGTATGAAGACTTCAACTGAAAAGCCACACTCTTTGCAAAACTTTGCAGGATTCGGGCTGCCATGTTATTTTACCCATTGCATGTGTAAAATACCAAATAGACAGAAGTTTCACAGGGCACACAACCTTTCTTCTTGAGACTAAAGGTCTATCACATAATCAAACATGGAAGTAAAAATTCCAATAAAAACTGGAATTGAATTATTACCCTCTAGAGTGCTAAATCAGCCCTAAAAGTAGCCTGTGGAGGTTTAGTCTCCACGACTCTCTTCTTACAGTAGATTTCCAGCTCTCAGGGTGCAGTCTGGCAGCAGTAAGTGTGCTGTGGCTGCGAGCAGCTGTTCATGATGGTATCCAGCAGCTGAAAAAAACCCCAGGGAGAATGCCAAAACCAGAAGTTTTAAAATCTACTCTAGAAACTCCCTGCCTTCCCCCACCTTCCCCCCTCTACCCCTTAGAGGACAATTTACTGACAAAGATGAAAGTTAATTTTGGAGGAAAATAGAATAAATCAAAGTGTTTGGCCTTTTTTTTCCTCCTTTCTTTTTTTTTTTTCCTCTCCTATCTATGTTTATGCACTTCCTGAAACTAATCAGATGCCTTAGCACCCCAGACTGTGTGGCCTTACATATGTTATAAATTCAGGATTCTCTTTCTGAAAGATGTGTGTGATGGGATGTCTCCCGTGAATCTGCTACACCTGGAAGGCCAGGTGCCTGTTCCTGCTAATTGTGTCCTGGTAATTTTTTAATATGTCTTTCTTGGAGCTAGTGGCTCCCAGGTGTTGTATATATCTCTGCCAGGAAAATGTACTTGTACTTTTGTTGCAGTGTCTTTGAAACCAATTTGAAGTACTTGCCATCCTGTGTCCTCCTCTTGGAAAACATAGATGGACTTTGACATCTATATTAAAGCTCGAATGGGGCTGAATTGCTGATAGAAGGGTTGAAGCTGGAGCTGCTCATAGGTGTGAGCAGCCCCTGTGTCCATGAGGCACCCTGAAAGACAACTGTGTGCTGACCCCAGGCCATCTCATCACTCATATGGATTCTGGGAACAGCTGTAGCCTTGTCTTCTGTACACCCTTCCTGGAGGAGCTGAGCTGGGAACACTCCAGGTACTAGTGCAAGCACCTGGAGCACAAATTATGTGTTTCTTTTTCCTGTCCTACTGTGTAAGCCCACTTTATTTAACCATTATCTGCCTGCTAATGCTGTGACTCAGGGTTTGTGTTAAATGGAGGAAGTAAAGGGCACCACAGCGTGGGGCTGGAATTGAGTCATTGGATGTGCTACTTTTAAGACACTCGTGGCTCCTCTAACTTCCTCAAGAGCTTTCTTCAAAGGAGTTATTAAACCCATTCTGCTGCAGAGAGAGCTCTGGTCCCCAATTGCATGTTGAGTTCCATCTTCTTCAAAGTGTTGTACTTGGCATGCATCCACAGAAAATGCAGCTGCAGAGGTGGCCCAGACAGCTCTGTCAGGGTGCAGCTTTCCACAGGGTTCCCTCTGAAAGTGTTTATAACCAATTTCATGAATATTGCTGATGGTGTAATAGCTGTGGTTTGTAGGCACCAGCGACAAAAACTATTTGGGGTTACTCAGATGCTATACTCTTGTCCGCATATCTATTTTGAATCTGGTTTAATTCATTTGTACTAGAGGGAATAGATTATCTGTACCTGACTGTAGCTGGCATTGGGTCTTTGCATCATGCTTATTGGGTTCACATATAATTAAAAATGTGGCAGGGTATATTCTTAGCTATAGCAAAAATGTCTCAGTAAATGATGGAGTTATGAATTTTCCAAAACCAGTTTGTCGTCCATTGATGATATTTTGACTTTGCTGTATTGCTGTCATAAAAACAATTTTTGAATAGCATTTTTTAATGGAGTACTGGTAAAATCTGCAGGCAGCATCAGAAATCCTCTCTTCAGTGGGTCTCACAATACTGGCTGATTATAATTTTCTTTTTACTTGAGAGAATGCATTTCAGTGGAAGCGCTCCAAACATAAACCAACTTGAGAGTTTTAATTAAACATCTTTTGCACTTGGCTGCTGCTGTCTGTGTGTGTGTGTAAGGGTGAGATGACACAAATTCTTGGTTCCTTTAGCTGTGCTGTGGTGTCACCGAATGAAGCTTCCACTTTGCCTACTGTGAGAAGGAAGACAAAGTAAAATACTTGTTCTTCTATTGTAACTCCTAATTCCTTCTGTCTGTGGGGTACATGGGAA
The DNA here is from genome assembly GCA_013399855.1 of Oxyruncus cristatus. Classification (NCBI taxonomy): domain Eukaryota; kingdom Metazoa; phylum Chordata; class Aves; order Passeriformes; family Cotingidae; genus Oxyruncus; species Oxyruncus cristatus. Next base: position 1,055,157 of record VXAY01001561.1, on the reverse strand, counting down.
TTAGACCACCTGACAGGCAGGAAATCATTTGTATTTAGGAAGGCTGTTGTTAATGCTTGTCCCAGGAGCTGAATGCATTTTCCAGCTAAAGTCTGTGACTAGATCTGTCACTGGATATCAAAAGAACAAAGGTTGTCAGTTCTGTTTGCACTTGTTATAAGTTCACATACTTTCTACGTGCTATGAAGGGTATGACAGTGTGGGACTCTATAAGATTATGTTCTGCAGATTTACAGATTCCTCTTCTATTACATAAATCCAAATACCTACCTTGGTGGGGCTAAGGGGTTTACATCAGATGATCTCCAGAGGCCTATTCTGAACTAAATCATTATATGATTCTATTTCCTTATCCTGATTTAATCTTTACTTCCTTTTAAGTGAAGAAGTTTTACATTTAAATAACAGACCTGAGGCGAGGGAGCACAGCCACCCGAGGTGCATTCCTGCCTGTGAATCATTCAGTAGCTGGGTAGGAACTGAAGGACAGGGTTTACGAAGTTGTCTGAGGTTCTTGTTCTGCAGATACCATCTGGCCAACAACTTTCTTCCAAACAGTGGGAGTATTTAATCTCTGATGTGTCATATAGAGCACGTACTGCATGATAATCCTGAAAACATTTACTGCAGCACACTGGGTCCTGACTCAGGGAAAAGCAGCCGTGATGGAATGTGAATGAGCTGGGAATATGAAAACACTCAAACTGATAGAGTGAGTAATTAGTTATATGAAAGGGAAGAGTGTGAAACCCCATCCCTCTTACTGATCTTGAGTGCAAATATCAAGTCCGTTCAGCACAGGGAGGTGGGAGCCCCACCGTGCTGTCATGGCTGTCCCTCTTCTTGTTCACCCTCCTGCCCTGGTCAGGGCACTTTTGGTCCAGAGAAGGAAGAGGGGCCCCAGGAACAGGCAGTGGCCCCCAGGTATTCTCTCTCTAATTGCAGATGTTAATGTCACTGTTCTACCAGCTCCTTTTTCCATGTCTGCCAATTTGATTAATTTTTGCAAGGATGTTCTCCAGCATCAAGGCTGATGATTTAAGATTAGCTTGGGTCAAAGAAACCAAAATCTCTGACACATTTCAAGATTGATAGATAGGAGCAATTCTCTGGAGCAGAGAAGGCAGTGCTAATTAGGGCATTCCCAGAGGAAAGAAGTGTTACATTCTGTGTTTGTTATACAAGGCATTCATTTCTAAAATTGTAAACTATTTGTTTCAGTATGAGGAGAAAACAACTCTGTTTAATACCTGCTTTCCACTGATATTCCCATTTAAAGAGGGTATATCACTCTTGCGTCTCTAAAGGGTGAAAAATGTCAGAATACTGAGGAATGTGCAGAATAGAGAATGGAATTCTTTTGCTGGTGAAAATGTAAATGCCTGACCTTTAGATTTCTGTTGGGAGTTTTGAATATGTACCTTTGTTTTGAAAAGTGAAATTCTTACATGATTTTTGATGGAGTTCATGAACAGTATGGCTCTAAAGAGTACGACACGAAATCTGGCTGTGGAAATTAGGCTTCTGAAGAAATATATAGTTTCTATGTTTTGTCAGAAGACTATAAACAAGAAATAATTGTAAATGGTATTGGTCCCTCTCCAACTATTTCACTTTACTGATCTTTCAAAAGGTACTTTAAAGCTTCTGTTGTTTTCCAGCCTTCAGAAACATTTTAATGTGCAGGTAAACTCCGAATTCTTCCTCTAAAATAACTGAACCCTAAAGAGTTGCTAAATATGTTCAGGAGGATGATTCTGCTGAAGATTATTGTCTCCTAGGAGATAATGATCATCTTCGTTTTCACAGTTCTAGAAAATTCTTAGTACCTTACCGAATCATTGAACATAGAAATTAAGTTCTATTGCTTGTAGAAGAACAATAATGTTTCCAGACTTGATGTTTTCAAGTAGCCCTTTGAGAACTGAGGTCTACATCCATTTGATTTTTTTCACATGTAAAATACTACCAAGAAAAATGGCCTCATGCTTCCAGTTCTCAATTTTCATCTCTTCCTGTGTTGTAGTTGATTTAGACCATAAATTCTTTGAGTCAGTGCACATCACTTGGTGTAAGTCTTCGCAGCAATACCGTGACAGATCCAAACTCACTGAATTTTCTTGCTGTTACATGAAAACACCCAGTTCCTGTGCACCTGAAGCAGCCAGGCTCTGTCACTTCTCCTGAACACTGCGCTCTTCCCACTTACATTAATGGTGACACAGGCACTGGCCCCTGTGGGCATCCTTGCTTGAAATCCATGATGAATCATAACCGAAAACTAACCAATTTTCAACACCGGGCTGAAAATTTTGGGTAGTCTTTTGGCATAATAGTGTGTCACCCACATAACCACTGAGGTAAAATAAATCTTCAAAAGAAAGAAAGCATGCCTAAAAGGTTAACAGCCTGGAGTGTAAACCTTTTTCTCCAATGAGTATTTTATGTAAATAATGAATCATATACTACTTCATGAACAGTGCTGGAGATGGGTTGAGTATTCAGTCCATCCTTCTTGAGAAATCACATGTGAAGAGTTCTTCATTCTCAGTTGTAGGCTTTTTATTCAGAATCACTGAATGGATTCTCATGTAAACATATTTCAGTCTACTGAAGGATTACAAATGTGATTTCAACATTCAGCTTCTGTCTGATTTGTTACTCTCAGGATGTGGTATTGGCTCTCTCTGTTTCGTGGTTGGATGAATGCAAAGCAAAGCCTTGAGAAATATTATCAGAGCTTAAAACGTTTTTAAAAAGCTGATAGAGGAAGGCTGGCTGAGTAAGGGATCTTTACATATTCCATTCTGGGTTTCCCAGGCTGAACTTTGCTAGAGGCATTGTTACAAGGAGAAAATGTCCTGTATAATATTTGATGTGGTGAAACTGAAAGCATATGTGTGCGTATGCATTTCTGTGCCAAGACTTAAGCCTCAGGCATTGTGGACATTTCTTCAAGCCCTTCTGTTAAATCCATTAAGCATTAACCTCTGCAGTGCTCTGTTAATCACCACCAAGTTTTGCAAGCTAAAGGTGATAAAACATGAAGGAGGAAAGAGTTTGCCAAGCAAATAAATCTGACTCTGTGGATATAAGTCCATATCATGTCACAGATATTGAAACTGTTCCGGTGGTGCCTATGCTCAGACACTTTTGGTATGAATGTTACCTTATTTTGTCTTGGGACAAAATACAGGCAGTAGAAAAGATATATTTAATAGGATAAGATATGGTTGTTGGTATTGCCAAGACCTGAGAGAAAGAGATATGCTAGGCTGTGCTTGATGAAATTTATAATTTACTGCCAGAAACTAATTCTCCTTGGCTTTCCTTATTATTAATCTTGCCTTGAATTTATCTACTTAGAAACTTTATGAAACAATTCGTTCACTTATTTGCTTACTGCAAATTTCTACAGAGCTTTATATTTTTTTCTTTCCTAATCTGGTGCTGAGGAAACCTGTATTTAAAGGGTAAGTAGAACCCAGGGTAGGTACAACTGTTTGCATATGAACACGTGGACTCTTTTATTTTAAAAAAGACCATGGCTTTTTTTTCATTTCCAAAGATGGGGTTTTTTTTCACCTCTTTATTACATTTTTTAATACTTGTCATTGTCGAACCTGTAGAAGACTGAAATTTTGGTGAAGTTGAATAGTTTGGACATATGATCTTTTCTTAAAGACTTTCCAGATTATTATTGTGCACATAGCCAGGTTGTGCAGAATTCTTCTGAAAACATTTATTTTGGAAATTAGATATAGATGCTTTTAGAAGAAACTTATAAGAAAATTTTAAGTGTTTCTTTAATTCCTCATGTACTTTTCCTAGCAAAGATACTGAACTTTTCTAAACCCATTGTGAAGGATTTGCTGTATTAATTACTGAAATGTAGCAGACTCTGAAATGGCATTTGGGTCGTGGATTGCATTACAATACAACCATTAGTAAGTGGATCAACACTCAAACAATTTGTACCAATTTATTAGAAAACTTTTCAGTCTTATTCCTTTGAAAACTTTGTCAGACAAGATTTTCAGTTCCAAATGCATTAAAATTTTGAGAATTTCAAGAAAAATGTATGGGCAAATGTTTCTGTTGGCTTGAATATGAGTGTTGATTGACCACATATGCAGCTTTTAGGTGTGTGTTCCCATTTGCATGTGTAATGATAAAAGCAGTCATGCTTTGGCAGGCAAAATGAGAGCTACTAACCTAATGACAACAGGTTGCACTATCCCCTTCAAAATTACTAAGTTCTTTGCAGATGCTTCATGAAGCAATGAATTGTTCATTACCTTCTGCTTCTATAGGCCTTTTTATATTCTTCCTGATTTTCTACTGAGAAAATCTTGTTATTCCCAGACTTGTCACCTTACTGAAGATAGCCTGTATTATATGATTCGAAATAGAACTGGAAACTAATAGTGTTGCCCAAGATGCAGAGACCATTTTCTGAGAGGTTTTTCAGTGTTTTCAATGATAAACCTCAGGAAGCTTTCACTACATATGATCCCATTTCAGAAATGAGGCACACCAGGCAAAAGAGAAAATAAAATTGTTACAGAAGGCTTTAGATAAAAGGTGTTGACTCAGTACGATTTATTGCGGTACTTTATTTGGGAGATTTGAATGGTGTCTTTAATTTTGTGTGTTTTATGTAATATCACTCACATACTTTTGTTTGAGTAAATCAAGGTAATCACCAGTGAGATTTTTATTGCTTCTAAAGATGTTTTAGGAGTGGAGTTATTTTTGTCATCACCTTTCTGTTACTTGTGCTACTTTTTTACTGCAGTATGTGAATGCTTCACAAATATTTACCTTTGCATACCCTCACCAGATCTTTCTTGACCCTGACAGGGACAGGGTCAGCCCTGCCTGTTTCAACATACAAATGTTGGTACTGGGAGTCATCCCACCTGGGCACTGGAAATCGTGCAAATCGCATTTTCTAATGGTCTAGCCTGCACTATCTGACACCTCTGGAATCCAGAGGGCCCTGTTCAGACATAGACTGACTTTTCTTACATTTCTGACTTCACAGCATAGCCAAGAGGCAGTGAGATCCTTCACAAAGAGATTAAGACAAATATTTAAGTCTTTAGCAGCCTGGAATGACTCAATGAAGCACATGAGTTGACCAAAGCTGTCAGAATACTCAGCATTATTTATAGTGTGTTGCAAAATATTTGTACCTTATGTAACTTCTTCAGGCTCAATTTATTATTTTTATTTAATGTTATTTTGGTTTTTATTATTGTGCACTTGGCAGATGTATGTTTCATCTTGGATATCTGGGACAGAATCCTTGATTGTGACAAGCTGTAATAACTCCATAGGCAACATCTTGCAATTTATATACCCCGTTTTAGATTGTATTTCCTTACTGAGAGTTGTACCACAAAACAGGGTAGATCTTTTGACACTTTGTGCATCGACATTTCTGCTGGAGGAGAAAATAAACAGTATTCTAGAAATGGCCGTGCAGTACTGTTTTAATACTGTCTTTGAACTTACAAATAGTTATGGAGGGAATTTTAATATTATACTGTAGTATCTAGAAACAGTGAAGCAACAAATTCCTATATAAGTACTTCCTTCCTTTCAAGCGCAAAATGAAATTTTTCTACACTGTGACTGAGCATACCCCAAATAATTTTAAGCTACTGATTGATTTTCTCTTGCTTTCTGTAGGTTCTTTGGTTCAATAAATAGTTTGAGCAGTGGAATGCAGAGCAACTGATTCTATCCTGTGATTAATCTCATATGTGACAGTTGAGGGATACTTCTGGCTTTTTTTGCCCATATTTTTTCACAAAAACCTTTCATTTATTCATAGCTGTCTAATAAATGACTAGACAATTGACTAGATGCTGTTTCTAATAATCCTTCTTCCACAGTGTAGTAAATCCTATAAATCCACTGGTAATTACGGGGAGCTTCTTCTATGAATGTTTCTGAAATAATTCGATCGACAGCTGTTCCTCCATCTAGTGGCACCTATTGACACAAATCCATTTGCAGTGCACATCTTTAATGCCATTCTCACAAGGATCTGAAGAGATAGGGATGTGCATGCCCTGTTTTGCACGCAGAGACTCGGGAACAGATTGATTGTTTTCCTAAGGATCATGGAAGTGCACGGCAGAGCAGCGGTTTGAATATTTTTCTGCAGTTCATACGCTCTCTTTCTAGTCAATCAGTTGTTCTTGCTCTACTGGGTGGGAATCATGGATAGTTTTTAAAATCTTTTTCACTTGCAGACCTGTGTTTCCAATGGAAGTACAAACCTCCATTGCATCAACTTGCAAAGGGAATTTAGGCCCAGCAACTGTGACATTGCTTGTGTTAATTGCATTTCTCAGTCTCTCTAGATATTATCCACGAATTTTACTTAACTGCTAATTTTCCCTGGGCTGCAGGTGGAAAACCATTGGTGTGGGCTAAGAAGTGATGGTGGTATTTTTGTCTCTGTTTTGTATTTTACTACTGCTGTCTGGATGGCTCTATGGTCACTTGGACATTTTGGATCAGTTATTGGCCCTGAGTCATTTGTTCCTGCACAATAAATGATTCCTTAAACCCTACCCTTTACTGCCCTTACAGTAAAATTTAATTCCCTTATACAGTTGGTTATCTAACCTGACCACTGCTGCGTGGCAGGAAATGAGATGAGGTCTTCTCCAGTAAATCATCTGTCTTTGAGAGTAACTATCTGCCAGCTGATCAGAAACCACACTGCTTCCTGTAACTTCACACTTACTCATCTTTGCAGAATCATCCCACTGAAAACTGACAGTAGAATTTTGGGTAGCTTTAATTAGTGATAGAAGAAACTGTCTTAGGATCTACTTAGATTGCATAATCTGGAGGTGGGCAACAGTCGCCCATCTCTCAAAGAAGAATTTACACCAGTTCACTTCTTTAAAGCCTGTCCTTGAGTTACTTGCCCATTGTAGTCTCGGATGTCTCGTTTGGCCTGGGCTTCCCAGCTGGAGCCACATCAGCTCAGCCCCAAGGAGCGAAAAACAAAGCAAATGTCTCCTGCTTTGCTGCCCACCTTCCTCTGATTGCTCCTTCTCTCACCCTCTCACTCTGGGTTGTAGTAGGCTTGTGAACCAGACATGAGGCAAAAGGGCAGGGTTGGAGAAAATTAGCAGCAAGGAGGAGTCCAAAGATTAAGTACAAACATAACTTCAATCAAAACCAACTTGTCTGTTATTTGTTACAACGATGGATATTCATGCTCCCTCTGAATAACTTTCATATATCTTCAGCCATTCTACCACAGCTTAATTCTGAGAAGAAATGCTTACATCAATGTGATTAGGTTCAGCTCTTGGCTCTGCTACAATCTTTTTGTGAAACTTTGCCCAGATTCTTATTGTTTCCATTTGTCACCTCTAAGAGGACAGTGATAACTATTTGCTCATTTGCAAATTAGAATTTCAAATGTGACAGACTTTTTAGGAGCTGGAGTTTCATTTAGAACATGATTCCTGTTAGATTTTTGCCAAGTTTCTGGTTGCCAAAGGTGCAGAGAGGGGTCAGCAATGTTTTTATAGCTATCTACAAAGATTAGGTTGATGATGCTAAAGAAAGTTGTTGAGCTAGTAATTTGGTGATTCTGTAAATACTGCAAAGCATCATCTTTAGGCACTTAATGAAGTGGGTCTAAGGCTCAGACAGAAATAAATTGCTTCAGCTGCAGGAAAACACTACGTGCCTGCTCGTCTATCCCAGGGATCAATACTGGATGAACACTGTTAAACACCTTCATTAATGGCCTGGTTGATGGGCCACAGTGAGCCCAGCAAGACTGCAGACAAAAAATTGGAAGGAGTGTCTGCGTCACCAAATGGTTGTTCTGTCATTCAGAGAGATCTCAAGAGGCTGGAAAAATGGGCTCCTGAGGTCAACAAAGGGAACTGCAAAGTCCTGCACCTGGTGAGGAACACCCCCTGCAGCAGTACAGGCTTCAGGATGTTCAGCTAGAAAGCAGCTTGGCAGAAAAGGGCCCGAGGGTTCCTGGTGGGCATCAAATTGAATGCGAGCCAGCAGCGTGCCCTTGTGGGAAAGAAATTCAATGGCCTTCTGTTCTTGCATTGGGAAAACCATATCCAGAAAATTGAGAAAGGTGTTTCTTTCCCTCTACTCAGCCCTGGTGATGCCATATCTGGAGTGCTTTATCCAGCCCTGGGCTCCCCAGGACTAGAGAGGCATCAACACACCGTAGTGAGTCCAGCAAAGGACAACAAAGACAATGAAAATCTGGAGAACCTTAAATATGAGGGATGGTCTGAGAAAGCTGGGATTATTCAGCCTGGGATTTTGTCAGTGTGCATAAATCCCTGATAGGGAAAGAAGACTCAAACAGACTCTTCTCAGTTGTCCTTAGTGAAAGGACTAGAGGCAGGAGGCACAAAGTGAAACACAAGAAATTCCATTTAAACATAAAAAGGAACATTTTCACTAAAAGAGTAATTGAACACCAGAACAGGTTGCCTTGAGAGGTTGTGAACTCTCTGACCTCAGAGATATTAAAAATCTCAATGGGCACCATCTTTCCAACTTGTTTTAGTTAACTCTTAGCAGAGAAAATCTAGATGATCTCTAGAGGTTACTCCAACATCATCAGTTATGTGAGTCTGTGAAACTCATGAATAATGGCTGAAGTAACTTGAGTTGCTTTGTATTGGTGCAGTCTAGGAGAGTGAATCCTTCCTGTCTGGTGTGTTAACTCATGACAATTTCGTGTATCTAAGCCCGTAGTGTCCCTTATTATGTAGTTAATTTTGACAAATTTAAGTCTTTGAGCGTGGGAATGCTTTTTTTTCTCTATTTGTGGGGAATATGACTCTGAACCCTCACTGAACTGTTCATTGACACATCCTGTCAAACTGTCAGATTTTACTGTCATGAGCAGGTCCAAATCTTAATACATTCTCACGTTTATTTTGAAAACGTGCATGTTAGTTTTGAAAAGTTTAAATTTCTGTTTTGTATGCACAGCACAGTACATATAGTGTGTAAACAGTGGTAGACAGGCAGAGCTCAGCGTGTAAGTGTGACCTCTGGGGTATTCTGCTTTTGCATTTTGCAGAATGCATTTCCCTGTTGGAATACTTATTCCAGTTATGTTTGCAAAGTGAGTTGAGAGGCTCAGATGGAAGGTGAAACAAAGGTGCAAAGTATTATAGTTACATGATATTTACACTCAAGCTAAAGGGCTCTGAAAAGAAGAATCCAGGGGATCTTTTTTTATGACAGAAGTAACAATTCATTCCAGGGTTTTTACTAGGCTTGAACATCTCATATCTGAACATTTTGCAGGCCTTGCTGGTATAATTGCATCTGCAGATGATGAAAAGAAACAAGTTTTCCTGTTGAGAGTACCATAAACAGATGTTGAATTCATAGTAGATTACAATACACTGAGCCTTTGCAGTTTTTACCAAAGAGGAAAAGAAATTGCTGAGTATTATGTTGGAGAGAGCATAGCAGGAATACACATTTTCCAGAGTTGTGAGTTTATTCTCCTAAGCCAGCTGAAGTCTACATACTGAAATATATCCATCTGCTAAAAAAAATAATATAAATAGGATAACAAACTTTCTAATTTACATTAATTTCTAGCTAAAACATTGTTATGTGAGTTCTCCTAATGCACACAGTGCAAACTTTGGTCATACATGATTGTCCATGAAGACTGAGAGAGTAGTTTGTCCACAAAAGAGAAAACTGCATATTTCCAATCCTAATTAAAGCTGGCTGTTGATCTGGTGTAGAAGAGCTTGACTCAAATGCTGCCTTTTCGATTCCCATCAAGACTGGCTATTGATTTCAGCACAATGACAGAGAAGCACAACAAAGGCAGTCTTAAAGCAGATGTCTGCTGTACCCGTGCATGTGTCTGCAGCTGGTTAGAATCCAACAGTGTAGGGGGGCTGGAAACTTTGGCTCTTGGTACAGGTGCAGGGTCAGGAAAGCAGAGATTGAAGCTGAAAGCCAGTGGGTGATTATAAGATAATTTAAAGGTTGAAAAAATTTTAAAAATTAATATCCAAAACTGTATCCGATTATCTGTGCTCAGCTTGTACTGACAGAAACTCTGTGCACAAAGCTATGGAGACACATTTGTTCTGCATATTAAATACAAATCTGAACGTTCATGCTTCCTGTATCACAATAAATCTGATACAACTTTCCACACCATGGTAATTTGTGTTTCTCGGCATTCCTGTCCCCTTCAACAAGGGGTGCCTTGCTTTGTGTACCTATCACAAGAAAGAGGTAAGAACTTAAAAGACTGTTCTAGATTAAAGCCCAGTATAAATCAGCGTGCTCAAAAACACCAGAAGTCACCTGCCTCTTGCAGCTTTCATTAAGAAGCAGATCCCTCTTTGGAATGCAGATTTGGTAACAGCTAATTAGTTTATGTAGCTTATCTTTTACACAGTCTTTCAGGTTATGAAGATAAACTAAACAGCATGAATAGGAAAAAAACATCTACAGCAAGCTAATAATAATCGATCCCTAGACATTTCCCCAGTTTATTGTACATTAAGACATCTTTCAACGCCAAATACAGTTGGAGCAGCTGAGAGAGGCTGCAGGAAAGCCCTGAGTAGTGATTCACTTCTGACTACTTTAAAGTTAAGTACAGATGGGCTGCTTACTCTAAGATGCTTTTCAGTGCTGGAATGGGGGGTTAAGAGAGATCAGATCAGAGGAAAAAAATGATCCAGGCAATTGTGGAGAGGGAAGAAGTAACCTGATTAATCTGTCCTGTGGTGTCATGGCAAGAATGAAACAGGGTCCTGTAGCTGTATTCTCCTGTGGGGAGGCAATTTTCTGAGTGAGGTGTGGATGTGGAAAAGCCCATTTTACAGTGAAAAAGATCAGAAGAGATTTTTTTTCAGGTTGCTGTTCCTTAGGTTTATGTGGCAGCAGTCAGGTTTTAATGAATATTCTCCTTATCAAAATATTTTGTTGCTTTAGTAACTCTTCAGTCACCAAATATAAAGGTATTTGCACCTTTATTTTTAAAAGAAAGTTCTATTTTTTCTAAGTGAAGTAAATCAAATCAGCTTAAACATGACAGGTCTTTTTTTAAAAAAACCAAACAATAAAACAAACTAAACAGACAAGTCTTTTTTTGGTATATGCTTAAGAATTCTAGAGTATATTTATAGTTCCCTTTGCATACAGAAGTATTTTAAGACTGAGGAGTTTTATACTCTCAAATTCTTGAACTCGTTCCACTTGCAGGTCTACGTCTTCTGAAAAGTTACTCTCTGAAGAGAAAATAGCAGGTTTAGATTCAGTGTTGTCCTAATGTGGCACTGAAAGTCAAGAATTTCTGAATTCTGTAGGAAATATGAACCAACTCATTAAAAGTAATGAGATAGTAAAAATAAAACTGCCAATTATTCTACTTGCTTTGTGGCTCCTTAAGTCTTTACGTTTTAAAGTTTCTCTCAACCAGCCATAAAACTTAAACACATTTTTCCAAAATCAAATGAGGGCTTTAGGTATAATCCTATGACTCCAGGGGCTGGCTGTTTTAAAAAGGATGGAATGAGACCGAAAAGCAAACTGGTGAAAACGGAAAACGCTGCAATAACAATAAAAAATAAATTTATGGAAGGGAGCCCCTTCCCGCAATACACAGTTGTGGACGGAAATCAACTGCAATTCATGGTGTGAGGATATTTTGTTTATTAAGCCAGGAGCATGTGTACAGGAAAGGGGCAACTGATGCAGACGATGTGACCGAGGAAGTGACAGTTTTGTGTAAGAACTTGCATTCAATTTATGCTTTATTGAGCGCTGTCAGTAGAAGGCTCAGTGAATGGCAGAGCATCTGTCTTTTCTAACGTAATCTAATTCTCACTGATTTGTATATCAGATTTGTTCTCCTGATAATAAACTGTTCTGCAGACATGACATCATCTATTGAAACCATTTGGAATGTCACACAGTTATTAATATATTATCACTAAATTGATAGAGAATGGTTTTCCAAGTCATAAAATGAAGGACCAGATTATTTTACAATAAAAAGGATGTAAAATAGCTCATTGCTTAGACTGAATTGCTTAAATTGCTTTATTCTGCACTTTGTGTGTTAAACAGTGACAAAAGAGGGCAATTAATACCATAGTAAAGTTCAGAGTGTACAACACAGAGCACTTAGTGCCAAGGGAGGTTATTACTTCTCCCTGGTACAGTCAGTCTCAGGTATTAGTGCCCACCTCTTACCATTTCAGCCCAGATTGCAAGAACATATGTCTTACCATGACTTTTTTGTGTCTGTACTTGCCCAGGTGTGTTGTTTGTGTCATCTGTCATGTGACATATGCTGTCTGTGCTGGAAAGCTTGTGAGTCCTTGTGAGATCTTCTCCTGTTACGTGGCATCACAGTAAGATGGTCCATACCCCTTACCACTTCACACAGTCTCCAAAATCAATTGATTGGTTATTTTTGAAATTTGCTAAATGTTAATTATATATTTTATACATGTCGTCTTCTATGCTTTACCTTTCTCTTGTCGTGAAAATTTTCTTTAGGAAGGCACATTTTAGATATAAAATTTCTACTCTAGACACGTAAGTTCTAAATTTCATTTGTCTAATCAAATGCTGTTTTGCCCCAAGAGCTTCCTAATGAGGTAAAGGCTCTTTGTTTGTTTCAGAGCTTTGGGGTTTTTCTTTGCTTTAATTTTTTTGTTCATTTTGTGGTTTTCTTTTTTTTTCTTCTTTCCTTTTTTTTTTTTTGTGAAGAAA
>VXAY01001561.1:1009682-1042272 GCA_013399855.1 Oxyruncus cristatus | reverse complement strand
AAGATCCTTACTCTAAAATTAATTATTTTGCAGTTTATCAATTACTTTTTTTTTTTTTGACCCTCCATCCTGATAGTATGGAACTGTCTTATGCTGCGTCTGTAAGACTCATGAAATAAATGTTCCTGGGTCTGTTTTGCCTTCTTAATTTAATCTGGGAGGCCTTCTTGGAGCATATCAAGTTCACACAACCATAACTTCCTTCTCTTTCACCCAGTAATGCCACAGTTCAAATAATCATCCTGCCCCATTCTTTCTGTTTCCCAGAATTATTTAAGCTTCCTCATCCCATCAGAGTACTCACGTGCCCAAACTGTAGGATACCCTGGGTTAGTGGAAAGTCATTCTCACTCTTTTATCAAAGCAACTCTAATTTGTGTGCAATAAATGGTTTTCAGTGGACTGGAGAAAGCCCTGTTTACCCATACAGAGAAATCTGGGGCGGGGGGTGGTGGAAACTGAGGTGGGAATACCTTGAGTTTCAGACCCTTGTTCTACTGAACACTTAATTTTTTATCTTCAAATGATCAGCAAAAGAATGACTAAAATGCGGGTGTTTTTTCTTTTCAGCATGACTACTTTGGCCGCTGGGCTGTATCCAAGTTTGCTTTTATCCCTTTTCTGACTGGTGCCATGAATATTTAATCAACTCCACGCACAGTGGAGCAAATTCTGCAGGAAGGAATGAGAATTCCATTAATATAGCAGATTGTCCTACATCTGCTTGTTTGGGGACACCTTGAAGGTGGCAGATGTTGTTTTGGATTCCTCAGACATGCTCTGTAAAGGGGTACCTCTCTTCTGGATCCCAAGAGATGTGTGCTGGAGAGGCCACTGCTGCTCCCCCATTTTCTGTAGTTTGGGAGGGGGGATTTAGGCCATCTCACTTTCTTAACAGCAACGTGTTGGGTATCAGATTCCTGGGGAGGGAGTCTAATGAAGTGGTTTCTGTGGCCCAGTAACAAGCCAAAGCCAGCCTTTTCTGAGCAGTGGATTTCTTAAGCAGCTCCTGCTCCATCTATTAATGACTGTGAATGGTGATTACATGCACACATTCACCTCAGGTGCCTGGGGCCCAGAGGTGGATTTCAGGACACAGTGCAATACTTCTGACTTAGATGATGCCCTGTTCAGCACCACAGTGCCTCTGTGCCTCTCTTGCCCTGACCAGGTGCTTCATGGAAAGATTAGAATCCTAATGAGCAAATGTTCTGTGAAGATTTCACCTCTCCTTTTTTTTTTTTCCTCCAGCTTAAAGCACTGTTTTATCCACAACAATTTTCAGAATATTCCCAGTAATAAAATAAAATGGTTGATGAAAGGATGAAAATTACTGCCAATAGTACATGGGAAAGACAAGCTGTGTTTCTAATGATGCAATTTGAAAAGCATATGTCAAAACACAAATGAAACAGCTCACTAAAGATCACAGCAGCCAGGGCAGCAAAGCACAGTACTGTCAGATGAAAGGCCCCGAATAAAGAGCTCTGACTTCTGTCTTCCTTGTTAGGCAGCACTTCACATGACCTTCTCCAGTACTTGAGCTGCAAAGCCACAGTAACACTTGCAGGTACAGTAAAGAACTATTCTGGTCCTGTTTTACAGATGGGATAATTCAAAGCAAAGAGGAGTAAAAGTATAAAAGCAGAGGAGATATAGAAATGTCCTTTGTTTCTTTTAGCTCACAGGCATACTCTAATCTCCATACCATTAATCCCAGTATGTGTATGACAACAAGGGCAGAGAAGGGCTGGGAAGTGTGGCCATATTAATTTCTGATCCTGTTTTATAGTAAACCCAGATAAGATCAGATCTATCTGAGCTAAGCGAACCTGTCCCTGTTCCAATCCAGATGTAATGCTGCTCTTTTTTCTAGTAGCCTCTAGAGGCAGTTGAAATACACTGCCTTCTCCCTCAGTATTTCAGGCAGTGTCTCATTACAAGGTGATAAATAACTCGCCTGCGGTTTCTGCAGCTCACTAATACCAGAGACAGAAATATAACCGGCCAGAACTTCTCTCCCTATTCATTTTCAGCTTAATGAATACTGAATAGAAACATTTTCTATTAATGAACTTTGACGGTAGCTGAAGCCTGGACAGGATGGAAGGAAAACAGAGAACAGTATCACCCTCTGTATGCAGTGACACTCTCCACATTCCTGCCATGCAGTCCTATAGTTGTCAGCTTTGATGCTTCATTAGGTGCTTTCACCTGCATCATTTTCTTTTTCTGCAGCTTTGTGTGTTTAGGATGATCTTTCTGAGACAGAATCAACAGGCTGCAAAGCCTTTCTCTGTTTAAATGTTGCCTTTTCATGGTCCTGCTCTCAGGAAGGAGTTTTCTAGCAACAGAGCCAGAAAGAATTAGAAGAGAGCAAAGTCTTGTACTTGACAGAGATGAGTGAAAACACGGGGCAATAATCAGAGCTGCACTTGATTTGCTTGCTGTAGTTCATCCAATAAAAGCTTGTTCTTCAGGACTTTCACATTTAATTATCTGTAAATTAATTAGGGTAATTTTGATTGACACTGCTGAGTTGTTTTTCTGCTGCTTATAAAAACTCGTGTATTTTTGCTTAGTTGTACAGTTATGTCTTGCTGTGGAAAAATCTAATTGTAAGCTATCAGCGGCATTGCCAGGAATCACCACAGAGGCTGGGCTCCACTTATTAATGGGATTGCTGTCTGGTATTTTATCTACTCTCATCATTTTTCTCTACTCTCATCCATTTATAAGTCTTTCTTACACATCTTAGCATTCAGGCAGCCTGGCTTTATTTCTCTCCTGACCTTTCCCTACTGGTCTCAGCGTTTGCTCTCTAGTCTTGCTTGGCTCCTTCTCCTTTTCTTCATTTCAAGTGCAGGTTCTCTGTTACTGTTAGATCTTTAAATAGTGAAGCTACGTGATGGGCTTTTATTCACTGCACTTTGTTTCTTCTCTGTCACAGTCACAGTAACAATCCATACCTGGATATCTCCCACATGTTGTTTTCACAGTCTTTTGCTACCAGGGAGAGGAACAAGACCACGTAAGGCGATGGTATTTCACCATTTATTTTACCTGTCGAGTAAGCATGAAACTACTGGCAACAGTATCTTTTCTGTTGTATGGAAACTGTAGAGCAGCTACTGCTTTTGTGAGAGTTATGAGCAGCAGCAACAGAGACCGCCAGGTCTCTGAGCAGTGATGAGCGCGGGAGGGGAGGGAAGAGAGGGTTGGAGGCTTAGAAGAAATCCTGTGCTTCCCCCCCCCCCCATAATCTTGACCAAGGCATTTCATTTGGCTTCACGTGGAAGCCTGAAATTTCAAATTAAATAAAGAAACTTCCAACACACCCCTCTTCTTACCCAGTTCCACAGTTATTTCATAATAGCATTGCTATCAATGTAATAAGATTAAACTAAAATTGCCTGCATTGAGTTAGATTTTGCTGAAGAAAGCAGCCTGTACCCAAAAGCATGTTTGCTTTTTCAAGCTGTATCAGCTAATCTAATAAAAGATACCTTTTTTACAAAACTCTCTTTGCTTATGCCCATTCTTCATATCCTTCTAAATCAATAAATAAAGTTAAGGCTATCTAAAAATAAACTGGTCTTGTGGCAGGTTCCCAAGCATACCATACAAAATACCTTAAGAATCTGACTGTGCATCTTCTCAGCAGTATTTCACCTGGGAGACAACTGCTAGGAAGAAAACTAAGGGAGAGACGAGGACCTGAAATTTTTTTAGAGTGTAACTTTTCTAATTTTTCATAAAAGACTTATGAACAGACACTGAATCCTTGAGCCATGCAAAGTGGCATGGTAAACTTTGTTTACTTCTCAGTGATCCTTTTCCCATGGTAAACATTGTTTACTTCTCAGTGATCCTTTTCCCATGAGCTTAACTGCTTAGAACAGTACACACCACCCGACAGTGCAGCTGTATTTCATTCTTATATGCTTGATTTGTACTGGGCACTTTTGTATTGCCGTAAATAAATGAAATTCATGGCAGGTAAAGAGATTAGAAGCACATTTCTTTAGTGTAGGCTGGAGGCTTTCAAGCAAACACCTCCTAATGATGCATTGGCTAAACCACACTCCTGCAGTTAGTAAGGCAATATTCCATTGAAATTTTTAATAAAATATAATGAAAGTATTCATACTTATATATGACCTTTTGCTCCTCATCTGAACATTTACAATTCCGAGATGTGATTATAATCCTACAATTGCTCATGCTACAATTATTCATATGGGAAAGAAATCATAAGTTCACAGATTTTACTCTTTTTTCCCCCCTCTTCTTCAGCTACTTAACTGAAGTGGGACCTTCTAAGGGAATGACAGAAATTTCATCAGTCATTGAAATGGTTCAGCTCCCACTGTTGATTTAGTGTCCATTATTTGAAATCAAAGTACTTCTATGGTACTATAGTAAACATGAGACCAGTGTGCTGCTGAGGATGCTCTTTATCACCAGGGGTTGTGAAGCACTTCATAGAACTGGGACCTGAAACCTCTTTTGGGTCATACGCTGCCTTGTGAGGAGAGAGAGATGACCACCAAATGTCATTGCCAGATATTTGGCAGAATATCTGTTGCAAGATTATTAATTTTTTTTAATCTCCCTGCTGTATTATTGTTATAGGTTGTCCTGTTATCCTGAGATTTTGTGTTGATTGAGAGATACGAGTGGAGTATTGTCCTTCCATGTACTGTTTCAGGTTCTGAAATTTCAGGTTCTGAAATTCTTACTTTTTCTTCACTAGTTGGCAACTAGTCAGCATTTAAATTAACAAATGAGGACTTTTCCAGATTTTCATTTTGCATTGACCATTTAAGTCACTTGGTTAGTAAGAATTTAAAGATATAACTACTGTTATCCTCAAAAAAGGTACTGAAACACTGTTTCCCCTAACAATATTTCCATTAGAAGACAAAAAACCTCTTACAAAACAGTCTGTTTCAGGAAATTGCTTGTGCTTTTTTTTTCTTTGTACGTGTTCTGAGATAATCAAACCCCTCTGGGAAGGCAGGTTATCACCTCCCCACATGAAGAGTAGTCCTATGTCTTTAATCTCTCTTGCCTATGTGAAAAGTAGGCAGCCTGGAGGGAAAACAACATGCTTTTACTGGTTCAGAACCAATCATTTACATTAGTGCTTCAAGACTGATCTACATTTTCAGTTTTCTCCAGCAGGATTCAGACTTCTGTGAAGTGGAATAAGCTCAGTGGGGAAAAAACATAAGTTTAGAATGTGTCAACTGAACCTTTTCTCCTGTTAAATCTACCTAAGAGTATAGGAGGAGGAGAAACTTTTCCATAAAATAAGGGAAAATAGTATTTACATGATTATTGAGATTAAAGTTATAGCTCTCTCCTAATTTTTCTGTGAGAAACTATTTGGGACCCTCTGGAAACAGTTCCTCTACATATCAAATATTAAATTGATGTAAATCAAGCTTATACTGCATTATACGAGTATTTGATAACTCCTCTGTGACAACTTTCAATGATATTGCCCTCAGATTGCATTTACCTTTTACACAAATGGTGGTAAATAAAGTTCTGTCCTGGGCTGCACCCAGTGTCTCCAGAATATAGGACATGACTGTAAAAGAAACATGTATAATCTATTCTCTAATGATCAGCCTTGTAAATCAGTGGACTTGTTGAGAATTTCGGCCGGTGTGAGTCTGACCTGTAACAAGCAGTTGGACCGAGGTCACTGTGCTTCACCTATTTTTGTGTGATTTCTGCCAGACTGGGAAGCAAAAAGCTGTAAGTGCCTTTTCTTCCCTGGCACATGACCTGGAAACCTGTTGTGTCATAAAATACAGGCACAGTGTGTGGAGGGGAAACTCCAAACTCTCAGTGCCTATTCTCAAATAACTCGTACCTCTCTGTTCCCCATCCTGTGGCTCCAGCAAGCACAAGTAAAGAAAGAAAAACGTGGAGCATGGGTAGTGACTGTCAGGAGGAGACTTTTGCTACTAAAGCATTAGTTCTAACTTCTCTTATCAGCAGCTGTGATTCCATGGTCAGATATCAGAATCTGCATTAATTTACCCTCTGTCCTGCTCGCTCCCCTGTGATTAGCACTTGTGAAGCAACTCACCACCCTTTGCTGCACATTCAAAATAAAATGTTCCCATTTAACCAGGAAGGCATATGGAGGTCTTTGCATGAACATTGTTAGGTGCTTGTACGCACTTACAAGGCAATAATCTGACTGCAATTATTATCCAATTAAACAAGACAGAACATGACAGGAATAATAAAATCGGTGTAATAACTCTGAGGGAGAAAGTGTTAGTTAAACACTGTCGATATCCTAAATACTTCTAAAATTTCAGGAGTTAAGGGGATTTTAATTTTATGCTTATTTTATTTCAGGAATTACTTGGAATGGTAAGGTGTAAGACAGATACCACTGCTACAGTTTGAAAACACCAATGAGATCTTGTAATCAAGAATATGCAAAATAAGTCCTGATCAAAGTGATTTTTTTTTGTTTTATCTTTATTTCTTTCTTTTCCAAAAGTGAATTTTGATCAAAAACAAATGATCAAATAACACAGATTTTGATCCACTCCTACAGCATGAGCTGATACTAATTATGGCATTTGTGACATTTATGTAAGAGTGGAGCTCACAGTGTTGTGTAAGGGCCAGGTTGATTAACAGTGTGGCATCTGAGATTATTTTTATTGCTGTGCTGAGCAGACCAATTTGGAAGGCAATTGGGTTTGTACAGGGCTTCCAATTTAGAAATCTGCCAGTGAATTGTGCTGCAGAGGAAACTGTAATTGAGAAACCGCAGTTAGGTGACTGTTTGGATATATCTAGACAACCTTCCTTAAGGGGACTGGGGAGAATGTAAAGGGAAAGGATTTCCCTTTGCTTTTTCTTGTCCTCTGTAAAACAGCACATCTGAACTGATCCACAGACTTTAGATCAGTGGAAAAATCCTGAGCTTAGCTTGTAGCACCCACCACTGTTTCACACACTCTTTATGTACCCATACTGTTTCTGCACAGCAGTGCTCCCTGTAATGAACCATCCAAATTCTTTCTGATATTCAAAGATTACTCTGGTTTTAGGATTACACAAAGATTTTGTCCTTAGTTTGGACTCTCACTTCTCAGGATCTCAAGCTGATCCTGAATCCTGAGGTCTGGAGCACTATATACAAGTCTAGACAGTAAGTGACAAGAGTGGTGCAGGCATTCTAAAATATCACCCGTGGAGCTCTCAAATGGTGATGCATACTGAAGTTGGACTTATGACCAAAGTAGATACAAGTTTGTGTATCTTTATGTATTTAGGACTTTTCTCATCCTCTTAGAGGAGTTGCCTTTGCACAGATTGTCTCTGATACATGGTCGAATACAGTACCATGAAGAGTTTGCATAAATATTAAATAAGCAGCACAATGATCTGTAGTAAATGACTGTTTGAGGGAACAAAGCCTCAATTTGATGGATTTTCTGGCTTGCAATGACAGATCTGATGTTGCTTTATGCTAGAGTAGTTACATTATTTCATGCTGCTGGCACTGAGAGAACCAAAGCACTTCCATCAGTAGGGAAGGGAGTTTGGCAGGAACAGCTTGGACAGTAGTGATGTTCCCTACAGTGTTAAATTAGATTGGACCCCTTGGACCCCTGTTTGTTTTTGTTGTTTGTCTGTTTGGTTTTGGAAAAAAATCCAAATGACTGCATTGATGTTAGGATTATCTAATTGTGGAGAGTGTGATTCAGTCTTGCAAGGAGATAATCTTGAAGTGTTTGATGGTAACAGGACTTGGGCACAGAAAGAAGAAGCTAATGCTCACTAGCAAGAATAAGTTGACTGGTATTATTCAAGCAGATATTTTGAGACACACAGTCAACTTTATATACATAGATTATTACAGCTACACTTTTTAAAAACATTCATTGTCTTTAAATCTCTCTAAATGTTCATGTAATATCAGCGTTTTCCAGATGAGAATAAAATAGGGAATAAACCTAGTCTAAGAAAAGGTATGTCAAATAAATTCTTAGTGACAAATCCGCAACCAGTACTAGACTGCCTCTGATTTTTTCAGAAAGCATCCTTTATTTTTTTGACAAAAGAAACTGCTGAGAATGGCTAAGACAGCAAAACACACATATCGCCCAGAGACATCAGCACAGTCTACCTGCCCTTTGCAGACTGCTCCTTTTCGGATAATTTTGCATATTTTTGCATAATGAGCATGCTACAATTTCTATTAATATGTTTTCAGTTTGGAGATTTTAAATCAAAATACCTTCTCTCTCCCAGCTATGACAAGCTTCTTTCTAAGTCATTATCACCATGCAGTTACTTCTGGGTTATACAATTAGGAATAACTAATTAGGCAAAGCAGGTAACAGTGCTGAAAACACACCAACCATGGCCATTTGAAGTGAGCTGTTTAACTGGGAATGATGTAGTAGCTTGTCTGTCTCTTGTCAAGATTGCTTGGATTTCTGGAAGATGTATTCTGAACATATCTTTTTGGACTTGACTGAGGAATTGGAGCCTCATTCTTCGGTTTGTGCTACTGCACTGCCACTGGAAGTGGTCACTGTCCTCTGCCACCTTCTGAATTGTGCCTGGGAATTGTTTGGAAGATTGCAAGCTAACATGGGCTGAAAGCATGTCAGGGACCATTATGGCAGCCTAACAGTACAGATTATTACAGTCCAGTGTCCAGGAACTTTCCCTGACCTTTTACTAGCAAAAACATAACCTGTAGGGTAACAGCATTAGTTTAATTTCTTGGACTTCGTGCTCAGGCTTGCTGCCTGGAGGTTGTTAGCAATGTATGAGTTATTATTTTAAAAAAGAGGCTATATTTTGAAAAATTAAACTTGAAAGCTCTTTGAGGGTACTTTGGTATTACTGCTTCCTACACATGAGAAGTGGGAAAAAGCTGCGTATTGTGCTACTTCCTCTGCTCACATCTTAGGGTTACTCTCCATGACTTCGTGTTTGTGAACCACTTTTAGAGCAGACAGACAATGTGTTTCATGCAGATTTATGGTTCAATTGCAGCATATTGGAGCATCAGAATGAAAAGGCAGCAATGTTACGATTTGCAATAGAAAATGTGACTTGTCCATTTGATTAACAGTGCTGAACACAAATTGGTTTCTATTCCAAAAGCATGAATTTGTCAGACAAATTGTTGGTTCAGGAGGGGTTTTCTGTAGATCAGCCTTACACACATATGGCATGGGCTCACTGGAATTGCAAGTGCCATGTTTCCTTCAGGCAATGACTCTTGGAAGAGGGAGGGAACTGAATGAAGAGGAAAGGCAGCATTATTGAGTGGGATTTGGCAGTCAGTTGATGCATCCTTCTATAACCAAGCATTAGGCACTTCACTGGTCCAGTAATGGGGACGGCCTGAATTAGCTCTCACAGGGAGCCTGCTGATTTCAAAGGCACCCAGGGAGCTAATTTAGATACTGAAATTTAGATATAAAAGTTCTGGTGTGTTTTCCCTCTCAGGCTGCTGTGCAGCATTGAGAAGTGACTTCTTTCTCTACCTTTTACTGTTTATGAGACAGAGATAAAACTGACCCAACTTCCAGTGACATCCTGGAAATAAGTGAGAATTGTTTAAGATACTTATAAAACCACTACATGAGTAAGAAGGACAGCAGGTACAACACTTGCCTCTGCAGCACTCCCAGTGTGGCTGGGTGATTTCACTCCAGCCTCTAACCAGAGCTGAGTTTCCCCCTCTGACATTCACTCCCTACTCCTGTGAGCATTATAAGGCAGAGCTCTTTGACCACTGTTACACTTGCCCTTCTCTGCCTGCATATGAATGAGGTGGTGTGTGTATTTAGTGTTTATTTGTCATTCTCTTCTCAGCCATTAGGGGGATACTGGTAAAAATGGAAGAATTAAAGGCGTTGAAAACTCATATTTATAACATACCCACAGACCAACAGAACTAGAGAGGGCTTTATTCTCCTTATACAAGGGCCTGAGTCCCAAAAAAGGTTGGAAGAGAGTTAGTGTATCCAGGTCATCTGTCTATAAATCTATCAGCTATGGTGAAATTTTGCAGTAATTTCTTATTGTTACAACCTAGATTGAGGCTCCCCATGTGTTTTTTAAAAGACACTAAATCTTAGGCAACTTAATTTTTCTGGAATGTGTGGAAAATGAGCAGGCTTTTGCAGTTCACTGGTGGGTGCCTGCAAGCCTGGGAGAGATGGACTTAGATAAAGAGGTTCCCTCTGCAGCTTTCTCAGGCTAATGTCTCACCCCAACTTTCATTTTGTTTTTCGCTCTCAGTATCTCTTGGCTCACCAGCGCCAGCCAGAAAAACAGGCTGAAGCTCACTAAAATGAAGTAGCTAGGTCATACTGCACAAAGTGCTGGTGTGAGCTGTTTCTTATCAGGTTGAGCTGTTTTCCTACACAGCCCTCTGGATGTGCTGAAACAAAAGATTTTTCGTAGTGTATGTGTGTATACTCATCTTGGACTAGGGCTACGGATGTACAGAATAATTCGTAGTGGTGCAGCATTTGTAATGGTGCAGCATTTCCTGTTCTATGCCTTCAAAAAAACCCAGACTTGCTGTATTATAATGGTTAACAATTTCCACTCTTTCAAGATACTAGTTCAGATTATGTCAAATAAAACCCGGGTATGAAGCAGTCTGAAACTTCACTGAACATTAAAATGCCATAGGATTTTAATTCTGTGCTAAAGGGATTATATATTTACAGTGAGACAATGATGGACAAAGCACAGGAGGGCAGGTCTGAATGGTTTTCTGAGCAGAATTCTACCCTGACCAGGTAATGTAGAGTCTTTGTCTGGACCTCATTTTTGTATGTATGCATTAAGTGGAGTGGTTAAATTTGTCATGATGGAAAGACTCCAAGAAGAAAAAAATGTGGTAAGAACAGTGAATGAGTCGGGTAATGTCTGCATTTTGTGGGAGGATTTAGAAGGTAGGAAATGGACTTGAGAAAGTGAATTCTCAGGTGAAAGGCTTCATGATACGCCAAAAAAGCATTGTAAATGATGACATAAAAGTAAGAAAATGGGAAAGGGTGATAGAAATTTCGTTGGCAGCTATGTGAAGTCTTGGTTTAATTACAAAAAATATGAAAAAGACTCCAAACAGAAATTGTGTTTTGCATATAAGAGAAGTGCACTTAGAATTTTAGCCTTAGTGATTACCTCCAGTCAAGAGACAGCTATTGATTTTCTGGGGAAAAGAATACTCTTATTATGTAGAGGTTACAGTCCTACAAATTTTCATAATATCACAAACTATTTTTCCATTATAAGTTCAGTAGGAAGTCAGAACAGAATTTTTTTTTTTGCAGTCTCTTTCTGTGACCTTCCAAATGAGTCTAATTCTGCATTTCTCTGCCTGAAGTATCAGTTATACAAGTTGCCTATTTAGAAAAGTTCAATTCTTTATTTCTTGTACATACAAATGGTCTCTATATACTTCACGTGAAAACATTTTGATTGATTTCTGTAGCTTATTCTTAAATCTACCATTGCAGAATAGTAGTCACACAGTTAAAAGACACCTTTTCTAAGTAAATATGGCTATAGAGCTGGGTAGGTTCAAAAGAGTACTGTTTGAAAAAGGTTCCTCAAAATCTTACATAAATAGCTTTATTTCCAAATAGGGAAATAAAATAATTGGGCCATAAATGCTAGTTTTGCAGGAAAACTTTATTTTTTAAATACATTTCACATTTTAGATAAAGCGAGCAATCATTCAAGATACTTGAACGTCAGGTTGCTGTCCTGATAAAATATATAGAGATTTATTTTAAGAAGTTACAGAACAAGTACAGCCTCTGCAGAGTGAACTGCAGCAGTTGTGGCCTTGCCCGCTCCTTGCCACGAGCTCGGGTGTGCAGGTTGATGCCAACTACCAGAAGGTTCCCACAAACTCAGACTGGCAAACAGAGTTTACTGCTCAGTGTTTATGTGTTTTAAAAAATGGTTGTCTTACTTCTGGCATTTGCCCATTCTATTTTTTCTTTAGTGCTTAGAGCGTAAAAAATACAGGATCCACAGTTTCAAGGGGAAAGAGAAAAGATTGTGTCTCATGCCAAGGTGCTCCAGCTATTTTTTTGGAGCCATTGGAAATTTGTTGTTTCTTTCCACTGCATTGCTACTGTTTGGTGTATTGGTCAGCTTTAAACACTGAATTAACTTCAGCTCACACTCCACACAGAAAGCACTTTAGCACTTTAGAAAGTGGAGTAAAAGTACTTAAAAGAACATTTACTATTACTCACTAAATTGATCTTTTTTTTTTTTTAAAGAATGTCTCTGGCCTATTAACTTGTACACAGACACATGCAGTGAGCTCTGATCAAGTTACACAGTGTGGCAGAACCCCACAGGTCTGGGGATGGGGAATCACAAGTATCTCACATTCTGTCTGGGTTTAATGTATCCTGTTCAGTTTCTGTGAAAGCTCTTCAGATAACTTGGTATGTTGGACTATCAAAATGTTATTTAAATACTAGTGATAGATGGCATTTAGGAGACAGGCTTCCCTTAAGCAAGATGTCTGGCACTCAGTAGTCATTGATAAAGCTTTTAATTATTTTATCTTTTAGTAATTCAGTTGCCAGTAGTTTTCTCACTGTAATTTCAGCCCTGATTGTAATAAAGTAAACTTTTAAGAAAAAAGATGTATCTTTCCACGGGAATTTCCAGCTAACAACTGACACTGTTCTCCATGTGGAACCACCCTCTGTGACCCCCAGCTGCAGTTCCCAGCTGGAACTGGTCACAGGGCAGGACACAGAGTGACAAGCTGTGCTCAGTGGGATGTATTAGGAAGAGCTGGGCTGCCAAAGCAAAGGCTCAAGCTTTAGGGAGCTCCTCCATCAGCTTCCAAACAATCGCTCAACAGGCACGGAAGAAACCACACATGTTTTGGCAAGTACTTAAGGGACTCAGGTGAATTTTAAATCAGCCAAAGGTGACACTGATGCCACATCCCAGTGAATCCAGTTTGCTCTGCCCTTCTAGTCTGGGGCCTCACTGCTGGCATTCCCAGCTGAGGGGATCCAAGTGGATTTGCTCACACGCAGTGAGCAGAATGATGTGTCTTGATTAAGGCTCATTTGAGTGGCTTTGTTTTGAGTAAATACAGCTGCAAGGGAAAGGTGCAGGCACATAATCTTGTCGGTGAATTATTAAGTATCAACTTTTGCTGCTGAATGAATACAAATAAAATACTTGGGAAGAAAAAAAAAAAGTTATTGGTCAAAATGTTAGAAATTCAAAGGTGCTGCTTTAGCTAAGTAGGGCTGACAGCATCCAGGCAGAGATTCATTGCACGACCTGAGGTCTGCTGAGACTATTCTAAATAAAACAAATAGGCTTTGCTTCATAAACAAGTGGATTCCCTATAGAGGGATTTTTTTATGCCTTTGTGTAGTCATGAGGGAATAGTAAAAACATCCCTTGAGTCCTAATCCAGCATTAAAAAATATATGGTAGGCGCATTTTGGTTTGAATTAATGACATTGAATAATTTCTGTGAAAAGAACTAAATATCATACTGTCTGATATATATATATATATATGACCTTCTATAATTTAATATTTTCTATCTGACTGGTCCAGGTACATAGTCAAGCACTTAGTAATGGAATTTGCACACAAGGTCACTCCATTTCTATTCTACTTGTACAAAAAGCATTTCCAAAACATGCACTTCATTTTGGTATTAGTTGCTGAGAAATTACTACTGTTTATGTTAATAAATTAGGAGAAGGGAATTTAATACAAGAAATTGGTGTCTTCATGGAGTTAAAAGGACAGAAATGAATCCAGTGAATGGAAATGGAAAGCATGAAGTAGTGTTGTTAAGTACTGGGACTACTGGTTTGGTTATCATAAATGATAAGCAGTGGAATAGTGTGCAACATTTCTCCTTTCCACTGCATGGGGAACGAGAGGTTTGTAGTGGAGTCAATGCATTCACTAGTCTGAGGTGTGTTTGTTCCCTTGATTTACCAACACAACGTTATTTCCCTTTCAGCTTTCCTCTGGCCTTTTCTTGGCTTCTAACATTCTCTTGCAGGGAGGATTGTCTCCAACTGTAGTCTGCTCAGTGTCTTTAAATATTGATTATTCTTCTTCCCAAATCAGGACACATGCTAACCTATTTCTTTCACTGACAAGTACAAACTTCTTTGTCTTTTGCTTCCATTCCTAGTGTGGGTAAAAATGGTTCTTCTGTCTTTTGCAACTGGATGAATAATCTTATTACCTTCCCATGAATAAGGAAGAGAGGAGTTTCTTATCTGTAGCATTGTCCAGATTACTGTGAGAGTTGTTTTCAGCGTTAGAGTCTGTCACTCCCTGTTGTGTTAATTGGACTGTGAAAACTCTCATTGCCAGGAACGTACTGAGAAAAAGCTAAAATAGAAGTATGATTAAACTACCTCAGAGTGGATAGACTGCATTTTGCTTACTACAATTCAGAGATACACACTCCTGACATATACACATGAACTGATTTTAAATCTACTCTACAAAGCAGCCTTCCTGTTTCGTGACCCAGCTGTTTTCTAAAAATTGATCGTAATTCCCTCCTACAAGACTAGAGGTGAAATCCTGGTTCCTGCAAAGGCAATGGAAACTTTTACACTGTAAGATGTATATTTTGTGCTGTATATAGCAGGAGGCTGCTGTTGCCTTGAGGGTTTTTCCTCCAGCTCCCCCAACTGCCACTTTTGTCCACTGTAAGTGAACTGAAATGCTGCGTTGGGAACAAGGAGACACTTTTAACTGATTCTTTCATGTGCTTATTTACACAGGTCCTGAGTTAGTTGCACAATCCACGCCATAAACATATTTTCAAGCCTTTTCCTTAAAATGAAGAGCTTTGAACAATCTGGAGAATCACTACTGGAATATCTTGAGCAAGTGAGAGTAGATTTCCAAACAATTAAGTCTTTAAGCTTAAACTAGATATTTTTCCAGAGTATATGCTGTTCTCATTCAAACTATGATCTTGAAGATCACTTGTGCCAAGTGTGTGAAGTCCATCAAGCTGCATTGTGTTACGGTTCATATGACATAAGTGGATCCTTCTAGGCTCCAAATCTGTCAAGGTATTAGACTACACTTATCTTGTAACAGCAAGTGTGGCCCAAATGTCAAAAACATTTCCTAGTTTTACTATCAGTTGTGCCCCTAAGTATATGTTTATTTATAATTTTGTAATTTGTACAATGTTGCAGTTCAATGAGAGCTTCTGCCTGGTTTTGTCTCTAGCTGTTCATGGAACATTTGTACAGAGATAAAAACTTAAAACAGCTGAAAACTTCTGTATGATCAGCTTCATTTTTCATGCTACTATGAGGCTGAGGTTCTAGAGTTCTAATAACTAATATTTCCTCATTTCCCTTACAGCTGTTGTTAAATTGGATTAGAATTTAATTTGGAACTCTTTTGTTTTCTCCTTTGGGATCAACCATGTGGAAAATCATAAAATAAAATACCTTGCTTGCAGCAATGAAAAAACTTTCAATAAAACAGAAAATATTGAAGCAACTTTACTAAGTGACTAAAATTGTTCAAATGAATTACAAATTATACCTACATGAAATTATAGAAGAGGCTGTCTAGACTTACTGAAAAAGAACATGTTAAGTGAAGCTCTACCACTCAGCAGAGTAGAGCAGAGTACCACTCTAATCAAAGAACAGTTAATTCATCCACTCTTCTACATGTCAAATGATTGACTTGAAAAGAAAACCCTTCATGAGGATGAATGGTATAAAAAGGAAAATATTAAGCAATTCTTTTTTTTTTTTTTTTTTTTCTTTTTTTTTGTAACAAGCAGAAGTTTCCAGTGAGAGAAATATGTGATTGCTCTAGAGAATAAACCACAAGTAAACAGGAAGTGGTGAGTGAGGGCTGGTTTATGGCACCCTTACTCCAAGAAAAATCTTACTCCATTAGCAGCACCATTAAATCCAGCAGTGTTACTACTACAAAAGGGTCATATTCTGTTCTTATAAGTTGTCACAATCTGACGCTACAGGAACACAGTTTATAAAACAGCAATGAAACGTTTCCCTGTGGCTGCTCCTCTGCACATTCATAATACATCTGAAATACCTTTTTTTTTTTTTTTTAGATCTGTATCTATTCTTGGCTATGAGGTTTTGATACGGAATTCACACAACATCCTGCATCCCTGATGTTTTGCACGGTTTTGTTCCTACTGCTCCCCAACTCTAACTGTCTGTGGGTACAATTTCTTTATGTAGATCTAAGCACCGATGTGGTCAAAAGGTTAATACATTGCAGGGAAGGAGGAAAGGGTTCCCAAAAGGTTATGAGCCTCCCTAAGGACTTCACAGCAGCCATGATATCTATATTCCTTTTAGATGGTAGTATTTGGCAATACACTCGCATGCTTAAATTATTAGACAAGCAATTTGCATTCCTCTAGTTTGCTCTCAAAGCCTCGCTGTTCTGAACCAATCTACTGCTCGCTGACAGAAGATCCAGATTTCACTGCTCAGCCTCTGAGTGTCTGGAAATGACTCTCTTTTCTCAAAGGTGGGAAATCATTCTGATTCCTCTACCTTACAGTCTCTCCTGCAAGCTGCCTGTTTCTGACTCCCTTTTCCATTTATTCTCTTTACCACAAAACATAAAATCCTCTTAATGTTTTCTTTTCCCCCCGCAAACTTACCTTGCAGTATTTTGGTAGCATGATATTAGCTCGCACTGGACTTTCTCCCCTGGAGCCTGGCATCAGAGTCCAAACGAGGTCATTAGTCTAAAGAAGTGTGGTGGTCTCATCCTGGGCTTTGTCAGGGACGGACGCCTCGCTCGGTCCCGTTCCCGTGTGCTCCGCAGCCTCCGCCTGGAGCTCGGGGCTCCGACAGCGGGATCGCTAATGGTCAGGAGTGCACAGCTCCAGCAGTGCTGTGTCAGTATCAGGAAGCTTTTACTGTGCCTGGGTTCCTGTCAGTGCTACTAATTCAATCACTTACATATGCAATAAATTCACATGAAAAATTAACAAATACCTAGCCAGCAGCAGTGCCCTCTGGTCGTTCTTTTTTTTTCCTAAAAAAGCTGTGTAGCTTTCTCTTAAAATGATTGGGTTTAATGGTGTCTGGATGTCTTTAGCATGTTCTGTATTTCAGCACTTGGTGAAAAAAACCCCATTCTTTTATTCCTAAATAGCGTCTCAATATTAATCCATGACATTATGTTATTTAGCTGTTATTTCTCATATATTATATATATTACATATATAATTATATATTTCTAATATATATAGATATTTCTAATATATATAGATATTTCTAATATTTCTAATATCTTCCATCAGGTTCTCTTCTAATTACATCTGTATCATCCCTTGAACTAAAAGGGCCTCTGCAGATGTCAGGGTGAGGTATAGCTGAGCAGCTTACAGTGATCTATTCCACTTAATGCAAGATCTATTTGATTTTAGGTGGTTTTCCATCTCTAAGACCCACTACTGATAATTTTTCGTATCATTAGTAGTAATACCTCTAAAGGAAGTGCAGCATAATGAGGGAAAAGGACTAACGATGCCTTAATCTTCCTAAACAGGAATCCCTAGGGAATTGAGGTCCAAGTATCACATCTTTCCTTATTAACTCTTTTGAGAGATTAGTGATCTTCCCCAGAGAGCTGGTCTGGGATTCTACAAGCAGTAGCCTACAGCTCACGTAGTCTAATGACAAAGAACCACGTTCAAAACTGAGATCTGCTTAACGCAAAAGCGATGGCCTTTAGCAGCAGGTTTTGTTGAAACTGCCTTTCCTAACATGGCTTGAGAAAAGAGGGTGGAAGTGAATGCATACATCCTCCTCTGCCCATGGGGCAGGCTGAGATTTATACCAGCTGTTAAAGCAGCTGGTGACCAGAGTGATTTCTAGGATGCCTTTGGCATATTCCCTCTCCCGTAGAAGTGCTCCAACAGCTGGGGCCGTGTGTCTCATTGCTGCCTCAACTGGCAGGACCCCTCTCACTGCTGCTTTTTCACAGCCTAATAAACTAGTAATCACAAGGGCAAGGATGTGCACCAGGCAATATAAAGGTATTAATCTTAAATTCCCATGTTCACGAAAGTGTTTCACCTGAATGTAGTTATGCAGACTAAAATATCTTAATTGTCTTGAAAATGCCTCTTTCCATATTTTGAATAGAAACCTCTTGTTTTTGGGATTGTGTTATCTCTGTATATCTTTCAACTCACCTACCAGTTCAGTTTTGTGGAGGGCACTGAATCCTGTAGCATGCTGTTACATCATAATTTCTGTGTGAAATCTGGCAAAAAATCAAATTTAAAAGTTTTTTTTAAGATGACCTTTTATTTTCATAAGAATAAAAAATTGCCTGAGGCATTAAAAATGAAAGTGGTCTTCTTAACTGGATGAACACGTGTTTCTATATGTTTTAATACATCTGGATAACGTCCTGGGATGATGGAAGTGCTTTTATTCCTCTGTAACTGATGAAGAACAGAGGCACGTCAAAAGTAAGTGCCTTGTACAAGTTCCTGTAATAAATCTGTGGCAATGGCAAAGCAGGAATTTAACTATGGAGAGACTGCCATAACCATTGGAGATTACTCATGGATCAAAAAAGTTACTGGACAGAACTTGCATGCACCACATACAAATAGAGTGTAAACAGTTACAAATCCTCAAAGTAAAATTTGGCCTACTTCTACACCAGCTCTTTCTCTGTGTTCACAGAATGAAGACATCCCTTTTAAGACTACTTTGAGGCAAGGAACAGTGATTCCCACTGTGAAAGATTCTTAACAACATCCCAATTGCACTGAAGTTAATGGTATTTGTATAATTGACTTTAGGGGAACCAGGACTTCAGGATTCCATTGGATGGGGAGTAGATGAACATTGAGTAGCATTTTCATAAATGAATCTTACAGTTCCTGAGTACGTGCTGCCATGGTCCTCTGCCAGTACTTCAGTATTAATAAGAAGGTGGCATAGGACAGAAATCTGCAACGGATCTCCTCTGGAAATTATGCTTCTCATATTTCAGAAATAATTTTGCTGCCCATAAACATGAATTCTGATAGACTGCCCAAAACTAAAGCTGGAGAGAAACAAACGGTAACCAGATATACTAAATAAATTCTTCTCCTATTAATTACTGAGAACCTGCAAATATAAGTCAGAGCAGAATTAAGCATAATGTGTGTAATACATTTATTTTTCCTTTATGGAAATTATTTTATTGAGGAGAAACAAATGACAAGTGTAGTTGAACCCTTAAGCAGTAATTTTCTTGCTTTTCAAGAAGTGTCAGCTAGAAAGAATCAAAGAAACCCATGAAAAAAATTGAACATTTAATTGTCTCTGACTAGTGAACACAGAGTATTCTGTAAAGCATTAGCAGGTGTTTGATAGGTGTGTATTTAATTGTCAGCTGAAGTGAGAATAAAGTCCAGCCACCACCTCGATGGTTTCAGAATAAAACCTAAGCCAGAATGTGTTACATAAATATCACAGTGAGAAAATGAACAGTGTCAAGTTTTCACTTGTAGTTGAGTGTAAATGTTTCTTTTGTGCTCCGTGTGGACTCCTGTCCAAAAGAATGTGCAGGTGAAGTAACTACTTTCTTGTCTTCTGAAATGCTGGGTGGGATTTTAATTTTTGGAAACGTGGATTTAGCAAGAAAGACCAGAAAACAAAGACAGCCTGTTGGCAGTGATATATCGAAAGCACCATGCAGGCATCAAACTCATCATAGATGACAAATAATCCTGACTGTTTATTGTACAGTAGTGTAAGCCAAGAATTCTATTTCCTTGACAATAGAGCTGTAAAAAAGTCAGTAAAACCCCTACTATTCCTGTGTTTTGTATTTTCAATTCTTCAGCCAATCGCAGTTGTGCATGGGCACACTATGGACACATCTTAGCCATCTGACAACCTTTGGTTCAATATATTTGGTCTCTCTAGTCTGTGTCCATCATGTCTGGTTGGCCACTTCAGTATCATCTACTGTCTAATTCTGCAGATGACACTCATGCAGGATGGAACTTGAGCATGTTTGTGCGCAAGAAGGAATAGTAAATACTCATGTTTTTAAATTCACGTAGAATTGCTTTGCTTGGTGCTTAGCAAATACACAGAATATATGTGCAACAACCTGAATGTACATTTTTTTCGGTGATGATTAATGAGATTGAGTTAATTACTTGGAATTTCATTCAAAATTTTATTTCTGATATTTGTCAGTGACTACTTGAGAAAAAGGCAGTGACATTCAGTTATTCTTTGACAACTATAAACCACTTTGGAAATAAGCATTCATTTTTCTTGTACTGGCAGAAAACAGTAGTTAACTCATCAAGCCATTACCCTGTTTTCCTGTATAATAAATTTAGTGATATGCTTTCCCATATCTTTGTCTAGCCAATATCCGTGATCTTAGCTATTTGGAAACTCTCTGCTGGTCAGGAGTCATCCTGAAATTCTGAAATCTCGAGTAGCAGACTGATGCTCAGTAAACTGCAGTGAGCAACTGCCAACTGCCAAGAGCTGCAAGGCTGTAAGGACATTTTCAAACTGTGATGGAGTGTTCATGGACATCTGTCAGCCTGATACATTGTGGGATGCAAATCACAGCCATCATGACCTGAGATGGGACAGGAACCCCA
Source organism: Oxyruncus cristatus (assembly GCA_013399855.1). NCBI lineage: Eukaryota > Metazoa > Chordata > Aves > Passeriformes > Cotingidae > Oxyruncus > Oxyruncus cristatus. Next base: position 1,021,559 of record VXAY01001561.1, on the reverse strand, counting down.
GCAATCAGATCCTGAAGTAGTTTCATGAGCCTGAATCAACCCAGAAATAATTTGCTGACTTAGTCTTTTCCTAGAAGGGACATAGGACTGACTCTAAGATGTGGTTCTGTGATCTCTTCAAAGAGAACAGTCCAAAGTGAGTTCAGTACTTTTTCCTGACTGGGACTGCAAAACAGAGAACCCATTTCTCTTGTTCAAAACCATATGCTCTAAATAATAACCATTGCATTTAGTTTTGGAGTGCAGGAGGGAAAAGTGAGCTGGTGGTCGTATGGAGAAAAAGCTGTGTCCTGGCTCTCCTGAGGCCGGGGAAAATATCCCTCCTAGTTCTGATGGATTCTAGTTTAGATCCTCGTGCACACACACTTTGTCTATTATTGAAATAAATTTAAGCTTACTGTTACACAGTGTTAACACAGCTGGTGATTCCAAACCCTCAGTGCCTGCTTGCAGGAACATGAATACAAGATGGTGAAAAGCTTCAATGTTTCTAGCACGAACCACTGAGTTTAGCTGCATGGGGGAAATACATTTCCTCTGATTATTAAGGTTTTATATGAAGCAAAACTATGAGTTCAGCTGAGTGGGAGAGTTGATAAGGAAGCTGGCAGGGAGAGTATTCAAACTGTAGAGCTCAGCTCTACGAGTACTCAAAACGATGTTTTGGACTAGGCAAAGTGAGACTAATTTGTCACTGCCTGCGTGGGTCTCTTAGCAGGAGGTTAATGAAGCTGTGAAGGCAGTCAAGCCCTCTATAACCATAACAGGAAGACTTTTGACTTCTTGAGGTTGAGTATTTTGGTCTTTCTGAACAAGAGTCAGGGTTTGTCTCTGCTGAAGTAAAATAAATTTAAGAAGAAGGCTTCTGAAAGGCTTCTAAAGACAACTTCAAAGAGGCAACTGAGAGGGGACCTCGTTAACTTGTATAAATATCTGAAGGGTGGGTGTCAAGAGGATAGAGCCAGGCAATAGAACAGGAGCCAACAGGTGAAAACTGATGCACAAGAATGTCCACCTGAACACGAGAAAGAACTTCTTTACTGTGCAGTGACCATGCATTGGAACAGGTCGCCCAGAGAGGTTTTGGAGTCCCTCACTGTAGATAACCCAGAACCATCTGGATGCAATCCTGTGCCATGTGCTCTGGGATGACCCTGCTGGAGCAGGGAGGTTGGACCAGGTGACCCACAGTGGTCCCTTCCACCCTGATCCTGTTCTGTGATTCTGTGAAGACAACGAGGATGCTGATGCTGTTGCTGGGTTATTGAGGCTCAATCTTCTGGTCCCATAGGCAGCATGTAATACCAAATCTCTCAAAAATTGATTGTTTCATCTTTAAAGTAATTAGGTTTTTGCCTCCCCTATTCCAATTGGAAGGCTACTGGAAGTCTTGATTGCTCTGATGATCAGAAACCTTCTTCTAATTTCCAGCCTAAATTTATTCCCAGCCAGTTAATATCCATTTGTTCCCGTGCCAGTTTTGTCCTTAGCTAATTTGGGTTTTTCCATATCTGGTGTTTATCTCCCTGATGCATTTACATGCTGTGATTATGGTCCTGCTGAGCTGTCATTTTGTTCGACAAAATAAGCCAAAATCTTTTGGTCTGCTCTCTTAAGATAGACTTCTCCTTCATCATCCTTCTTTGGACCTGTTTTCATGCCTCTCTTCTGTACAAGATTCTCAACTGAAAATCTGCTAGTGGAATTGTCAACTGGCATTGTTATTTTCCTGACTATTCTGGAAAAAAACCTCTTCTAAAACTAGAACTGCATCTATCTTTTTTATGGATACATCATATTGACAACTTATAGCCATCTTGTATGTGCAAGTCTTTCTTCTTAGTAATTTCTAGATGATAGTTCATGGCTTAGGGTAGACACTTTTTGTTATTGATGATCAGCAGTACGCTGTGCTGTTAAATTTAATCGTATTTGTATTGTTGAAGTACAGACAGTTCCCTCTGTACAGTGACCCGAAACTCGTCAGCACTGGTGATGTTTCCCAATATTGACGATGTTCCCCAGCACTGAGTAATCAACCAATGTAGTCACCATCTTCCTGCTTCTGGTACATTTGTGTGTGAAACATCAGACATCAGTTCCAACAGACATCCACAAAGACCTTCCCCATCCAACTTTCCTCATTCTGACAGTTCTTCCTTTAATGCTCTATTTTTCATTTCCCCGTGAATGAGTTTCTTGTCCTCTTTACAGATTTACTACTATTCTTTACTTTCTCCCGCTTCAATAATAATTTCTTTTGTGGCACCATAACAAATGCTTACCAAAGATCATATAGATCAAGGCAGTTGTGCCTCCCTTGCTTAAACCCCCAGTTACAATAACAGAAAATGCTGTCAGGGAAGCCTGACATTATCTTTTCTTGATAAATACAAATAGCATTTTTCCATTTTTTTCTGTGTCTATGTTTGTTTTATTTTCTTTAAAGTCTGTTCCCTAAAACCTTAAAGATTATGGGTAGCCATGTGGGTATCTGGGCTGCTAGTTGTCTTACCATCTTTCTCACTTTATCTTAAATCTGGTTATATTTAATCTGTTTGGATTCCTAATTAGACTATAACATATTTTCTACCAAGTCTTGAATTTAATATACCAATTGCATCAGCAGTTTGGGATGGAGACTGTATAGAGTGCCTCTGCATGAGCTTTTGCTTCACACACTTGTAATAGCTGAAGAATTCATCCTCTCACAACCATTTTGGGTTATAAATCAGGTTATCCATAATACAAATGCCACTTAGAGTACGTTTTGCTTTTTCTTCCCCTTCTTCATCACAAAACTGAAAACCTTCAATGGTTTTTTAACACACTTTAAAGATCTAAATCAGCTTTATTTTAGGCAACTCGTACTTATTCCTTCTGCCTTTGAGGAACACTTTATCTCCATTTCCTGTGTATTCCTGGCATAGCCTTAACAATTTAGCAATTGAAAATATTAGTTCTGAAGCTTCTTACAAAATTTTTCCTCACTTTCTTGGGATCCAGGTTCCTAATGCAACAAACACCTTTGGTTTTCTGTCTTTCCTGAACAGCACATAATCTTTTATTGTGAGTGCCGCGGGGATGATTGTTCTTTCACTATTTCTGTGTAGTTTTCTAATAATTCAGATTTCTTTGTTTTATTGCACAGGTTCAGGCAATCCTATGCATGCCTTCCAGTCGTATATACCTCACCATGTTTTGTACATTACCTGGATTGTGTACAGTGGTAATATTAACAATGTTTTCTACTGCTCAGAACAAAACCAGCACTTCCTTCCTAGTTTGCATTCTTTTGCATTGTTTTTCTCTGTTGTACACCATAATTTTCCTCTTCTCTTTTATCTAACATTCTTCCTTGTATTCCTTTTCAAAGTCTTCTTAAAATTGTCCTGGTTTTTGAACAGTGTTAGACAACAAATAGCAAAAGATGAAAAATCTCATCTACATCTGAAGCCTGCAACTGGAAAATGATATTCATTGTTAAACTTCCATGAATGACAGCAGGAAGACCTGTCACTTTGATGAGAAACATGTCAAGCCATATTTTTTATTTCATTAATCGCTTCTGTGACATTTCTGTCATTGCTCCTATGACAATAGTGTCCAAAGCCATACTGACGACTAGGGCCATCCTTCTACTTAACATAAATAATATGAATCTGTTCTTTTGCATAAAATACCACAGACCTTCTTTTTCAGATCTTCCTATCAGGACTTTAAAAGGTTCTGACAGATTACTATTGTATCAAAATATGATGTTTACTCTCAGTCTTTCGTAATACTCAAAAAGCTTTTATTTGGTTTAGTCTTTGCTTATTCCTATATTAATATTAGCAAAAATGACTCTAGGTAACTCTGTGAAGTTAAACTCCAATATTCAGGGTCACTAATTGAGAAACATATCTCTATATTTCAGGATGGGCTTAAATGGGCAAGTTACCCCTCAACTGATTTTTAACGAACAGTGAATAAGAGATTCTGAACCTTTTTCTTCTCTAATCTATTAGTTAGAAAATGTTGTATTTGAAATTGCACTTTGTGACAGCTCTCCTGCCCTTACCCAGGACATGTGTACTCCCTACTTGACTCTAACTCTGGAACCCAACTGGTGACATTTGGAAGACAGGGATTAATGTGGAAAAGGCTTGGAAGCAAATTACTCTTTTTTTTTTTTTTACATCAGTGTAGTTTCCACTTACAGTTATTCATGTAAAGGTAAGATACAGCTGGTCCTAATGTTGGTAAGGCAAATTTTAAAGTTTGTGTCTACAGCTTTTGAAAATTATTGAAGTCTATAAAGCCAAATGATTTATAGTAAATGAATGCCAAAATAATTCTGAAAGTCTTATTTCTAAGCATCACCAGATAAGAGTATTTGCATTTCTTTTATGTATTTTGTAAAAGAAAACAAAGTCTTAATGTGATCAAGAAAGATTGTTCGTCTGAATTCATTGCACAGTACTTTCCTTACCACATATAGTTTTGTTGTTCTAAATGCATAGCTGTTGTTTTGAACGTTTATTGGAAAACACTGTCCAAAGGTGTTTGGTAATTGGTATTAAATTCAGCATCCATATCAGGACAGGAGGTGTTTTAAGGAAATGACATGAAATTAACAGTCCAAGTTACCAGAAGGCAGCAGACTGCTCTAAGACAAGTGAACTTGAAGCAGTAAAGTGTTCTGTATTCTATAGCGAGTCACAAAGACTGCAGCGTGGTTCTTTTCCTGTAGGTATTGCCAAAATAGACAAGCATGTGAGAAAAGTGAGTCCATGGACATAGGCCTACCCTGCAAACATGTTGTAGTGACTGTAGGCAAAAAGTCAGGTTGTTTTTTTTTAAAGCTGGCTACCTCCCTTTTCGTGGTGTTCCCCTGTAGTTTCCTAATCCAGACACAGAGTGTGAGCAGGGAGCTCTGCTGGCAGTAAAGTCCTCCACCATCAGTTTGCTGCTTTCTGCTCGTGGCAGTGAACTTCACCGCGGGGCATCTTTGCCTTGTGACCAAGTGCTGCTGAGAGGTGACTCAGACCCTGTTGCTCGCAGCAGTCATGACCTGGCTGAGCTTGGCTGCCCTACTGTTGGCAGCAGGAATGAAACCACAGTGTAAATGTAGGAGGAGGCAAAACGTCTCACGAAAGCCTTCAAACTCAGATAAGGAGGAGAAAATGAACAAATAGGCATGTGAGAGAAGCAACAGTGGGAAATCTGAGTGGCGTGGCAGGCAAGGTGTACATCTACTATGCCAACCTGATGGAAGTTTAGTTCAAAATGTTTGTGAGGAACTGCAGTAATGCTGAGACGTGACCAACTGTGCAAACTCTGGGAAAATCACATTCAGGGGCTAACATCAAACTTTGGGTTGTGTTTTCTGTTCCTGGGCATAAGCAACCTGATGAAACATGGACTTTTTTCCCATTCAATATAAGTTTCAGTTACTTGATATTTTAGAATTTACTTTATTTATATGCAAATAAACCATTGGAAGTAAAAGTCATGTACCAGTGACTCAGAATTTCAAAGGCCTGAGAGGAAAGCAATGAAATATTAGACTGTTTGTAATAATCCTAACCTGGTAGAAGAATTTGCTGAATATGCTCTTTATGATCCTTAGGCATTTTGTTGGTAATGCTATTGGACAATGATGAAAATGCAAAACTACAGAAAGTGACCTCCTAGTTTACATGTCATGACACCTGATTTGGAAAAGACAAGTGCTTCTTTCAGTTTTGCAGAATCAGCTATTTCTGAAATAGACTATGCAAACTTAGTACTCTTTGATATACAAATAACTACTACATAATTCCTGTGCTGAGTAGATTAATTCTAAGTACTATTCCAACTTTTTTACCATTTTCATTTTTAACTATTGCAAAATGGGTAGCAAATAAAGCTGAATAGATGGTTTTAAATGGACCTGCTTTATACATCAACCTCTTTTTTTTTAAAGCTTCTGGAAAACCAGCTTGCTTAGAAACAAGATTATTATAAATTACAAATTATTCTACAGCTGAGTTTATGAGACTGCATTTTTCCTAAAGGGAAGTCTAAATTTGTCTATGTGGTTACCTTACTTTTTCCATCCTTTCTTGTTCTGTTTGGACAATTCATCCTGATCTAACTTGTGGAATTTATCCCAACCTTTTGTACTCCTCTTTGCATAGAAAATTGTGACAGTAGTGGTAGAAAAAAAAACAAGCCAGAAAGATTCTTGAGTAAACAGTGCCTCCTAAGTGAAAGCTATGTATTGGTTTTAGACTAACATTTATATAAATATATGTCAGTGCTAGGGACTGTTGTTTTTCTATGTTTTGAATGAATTTAATTCCAGGATAGAGGGGTGGATCCTTAGTTAGTAAGAGCTCTTCTTAATTTACATCCAGTAAAAATATACCATGTGCCAAGAATTTCTGAGCCTCTGCAAGATTTTCTGCTAGGCTCTTGTAAAACTGCCTAACAGCTTCAAGGAACACTTCTCTCTACCAGCATTACACACACTCACAATTTGTACAGTTTCGGAATGCGCCTTCGCCAAACGCAGTATATCACCTCCTTTCTTTGAATGAACTTCTTTCTACGAAAGTGAGCTCATCATTTTTAGCTTTTTTTTTTTTTTCATTTCTAAGTAGTTCATAATCTGCTGTTCAAATCTTGTAAAGCTGCTACTGGATTAACTGGAAAACACCAAGGCAAAATGGAAAACATACCAACATAAAGATTGCCCTACTGTTGAGAGTACTTTTAGAAAAGGGTTGTAATAGTAAAAAAATTAGCAGTTTATCGTACGGGAATTTTAGCTAGACTAGGAGTTATGGTTCATTGCCATCACTAGGGATCAGTTAGCATTCCAATAGTTTTAGAATTTTGTAGCTTGAAGTTATTATGTTGAACTTAACAGCTGAGCAGAGATGGAATTTAGCATTGAATTCAAGTTTATGTTGTCTGTGTTCTTTGTGAGCTGTTTTATTAACCTAAAAATGCATATGACTTTTTTCATATTCGTAACTGATTAATAGCTTGTGATCCATTTATTTTAGGTAGCCAACAATATTACAGTATTTTTAATAGGTTACCAAGTAAGTTGAAATGGGACTTGCATCTGCAGTGAATCTTGAAGCTGTTCTGTTTCCCTTTTTCCAGTGAGTTAGATGTGTCTTAAGTGTTGAGAAATCAGTGCAAAAATGTTTTTTATAAAATATTTAGCAAAACTTTTCAGGCCCACTAAAACATGTGAAGGCCTTGAGGTTTCGTCTTGCAAGAATTTCCATGTGTACACACTTATTTTTCTCTTGACCCACTACTATCATATAGGTCTGTGTTTGAGAACTGAAATCTTACTGAAATGTGGATGATGAATACGGGTTATTTCATGTAAATATGAAATGCCAATGGTAGAATATTAAATATCTTTGATAATAAAAAACACAACACAAGAATTAAGGGCATGAAGTTGATTGCCTATGCAATTAAAAGTTTAGAAGACAAACTATCTGATCTGGAACTTGGCCAAAGCATCGTGACTAACAAGCCTGTTCTTGCGAGAAAGTGCTGGAGGAACTCTGATAGCCATGTGTGGTCAAGATTTCTGCTTTGTCTAAATTAAGCCATCTTGAAACATAACACTGCCATATATAAAATCCCATGCCAACATTTGGCAAAGCACTTCTTCTGTTCAAGCATTTGTGCTGGGGAAAGCTGACTATATACAGCATCAAGGCAAACAGTTTTGAAAGCATTTATTTTGAACCTCATAGGAAGCCAAACGCTGCTGAAAATGATTGCAATTTACCCTCCACCCATTTATAGAACTTTCATAAAAGTCAATGGGAGGGACTGGTACCAGGCATATAATATACTGTAAAAACTTTAAAACTTCTTATTGTCGGTTGTTAAAATGACAGACATTTTAGAGCAGTGATTGGGGGTAGCACTCAGCTTATGTTCTGCTTCCATCTGGTCTGCTACTGTTTTGTTGAAGAAGATGGAAAGCAGCACACTTTGGATTGCACACATTGTCCAAAGAGAGAAATACTCTCTTTCAGCTTGTACAGTTTAACATTTAGATCTGGTTCTTTCACCTTATCTGTGAATCCCAGGGTGTGCTCCCGTATCCGTCAGGTTTCATCCTGTCAGAGGCTACAGTTACTGAATTAGACAGGACTTCTGACATAACTGAAGTGGTGTGTTTGTAGACAAACAATCCATGCATCTCATCAGAAGTTCTTTCTCATGCAAAAGCCTCACCTCGAGGGCTCAGGCTCCAGGAGGCAGCTCCAGCCTTAGGACTGATGTCGGTCCCTGCTCTGCTTTAGACAGTCACTGTGTGAACCGGCCCGCTTGGTGAACAGGGCTAAATCAGCTTATTATGGTGCTGAAATAGCTTTAAAACAGCTCCTGTGGCACTGTATTGCACCTTTTTTCTGTTTGTGGTGCTGGCCCTGTGGAAGGCAGCTTCGCCTTTCTCCTCGTGTTTTATGTGAAAGCCCGTGGTGCCTGAGTAACACAACAGCTAATCCAGGGACCTGGAAATCTACAGGACATACTTTCTTTTTAGATTTTTTTTTGAAACTGTCTTTGGAATTTCAGCTTAAGACCTCTCTTGTATTTCTGTGTTGTGAGGCTTCACTTGTAAAACAGTAAGAGGGAAATCTAAACCTATGTCTTTGGAATGAATAAAGTGACTTTCTGGGATTCGGGAAAAAAATCAACCCAACAAACTGAATCTGTACTATACACTAAGAATTAAGAAGAGATACAGATGTTGTGGCCTGATGTACAGTACTTTAGGTGCTGGACTTCAGCAGTGCTTAAATGCAAAGTATATTTCACGTACACTTGCAGAATTTATTGAGCTTAGTCAGAAATTCCCCACTGAAGCTGATAATGCTTGATGCCTATCCAAGTTAGGTCAATTCCCAATCTCTGTAATTATGCTTATTACCTTGTTACAGTTGTTAATGTTCTCCCCTTTCAGAAGTATTCCAAGAATTAGCTGAGTTACAGCAGGTTATTAGTAAAACAAGGGCTCTGTAAACATCTTTTCAAGTAATTGGACTATGGAATTAATTCTGCGAATTTTACTTTTGCATCTGAGAACAAAACACTAGAAAAAAAGGAAATTATGATTGGCAGATCCTACATTTGATCACCATAACTTTCAAGAGTGTAGGAATAGGTATTATGTATTGGCACATCATTTGCATTTGGATGTATTAAGTTAGATGCTTAAGTACCCAGCTAAATACTCCAGTTTCTTTCAAAGGAACGTGAATTCTGTGAGTGTTCAGTGCTTTAAAAATGAGATTACTTTTGTTTAGGAGTCCAGGTACTGACTTATGTGTCTGACTTGATCTACCCAAATTTGGATGGTTTTATGGTTCACCTTATTTTAGATTGGCTGGTAACTGCAATTAATTTTCCCTAAATTAGTAGAAGTCTTGCAAGAAGTCTTGGATAGAGAGAAAGGACCCGTAATGCTTAGAATGTGCCTACATTTTTATTAGTGTGGTTTGATACTGTATTTAGTGTGTTGTTTAATACTGTATGGTAACTTTGATGTTCCAACATGGTTTAATAAACCTTACAGTAGATCATTTAATTGCAAAGAAATTAGCCCTGTATTGTCTTTGTCTGACTCACTTAAAGGCTCTAATTAAAGATATAACCAAACATAAAAATCTCTCCTAAGGCTTTAGGCTTTTTAGGTCTTATCTGAAGAACATTAATGCTTCCTGTTAGGACACAGATATATTAAAAAGTTTGGGTGACGAACTCAGGTGGGTTTTTATTTTTAACAATGTTAAGTGTACTCAATAGGAATAGTATTTTTATTTCAGCAAACCTTTTAAGAGAACTTGGTTAGAATTTGGTTATATTTGGGCTAGAAAAATCAAAATGTTTTGAAAGAAAAATATTGAAGGACATCAGTTACAACACATTCACATGTTTTGACCTTATTTTCCTATTGCAAATTTGATTTCACCCTTTTAATGACTCCAAAAATTTAAAGTGCTGACAGGCACCTCAAGATTCCATTAGATTTCCTTTTATAAAGTGTTGTACATTTGTTGCAATCTATAACTCATAGCAAAGAACTTCTGCATTCTTAAGGGTGCAAATACCTATTTGGCAATGTCCAACTCAATATCATTAGTTATAGGATTGGTTTTGTGTCTTAACTGTATTTTCAGAAATAAATGCTAATACATATACTCCCTCCATTGATTACATATCTTGTTCAAACCTGTTTGCTCTCCCATTACAAGCAGTATTATGACACATTATTTATCACTGTTGGATCAGATAACACAAACATGAAAGAGTAACTGGTCTAACTCGGTTCTGGAAAGCAGTGCTGAATCAGAGTCCTCGCTTAACTCACGTATATCGCACACAACCCTGTGTCTGACATTGACTGAAGTTTAATGTCCCTGGTGATCATTCAGCAGATATTTAAATGCTGTGCAGAATCACACCAAACAGAAGTGGTCAGCTTGCACTTGGTAAAGCTGCAGTTTCTCTGTAAACAGCCTTAGTACAAACACCACCACATGCAAGGCTGGTGCCACTGTACGTGATAAAAGCATTTCATCGTTCCTGGCAGTGAACACAAAGCCAGATTGGGTCCAAAGCAAAGAAGTGTATTTGGGAGATTGGTGTAAACCTTTACTCCACTTTGGCACTTCCTTCTTCAAAACAGGCTTGGCTTTCCAAGGAAGAGCCATGTGAAGGAGAGCGGGAGTCAAGGTTAAAGCCATCACGTCCAAGGCAGTTGTATGTTTTTATCGAGGAGAGGCGTATTCTGCCAAGGCGATGTAGGATCAATAGGATCACGAGAAAATATTTCTCCCTTACATGTTAGTCTCTTAGCCATGTGTTTGAATTCATTCTACAAAGTCATTCCGGGGCTTAGCAAAATCAATCCTCATCCCGTGTTGGGAGGGAAGAATAGAAATCCATCACCTTTAAACACAACGCACTGTGCAAATTGACGGTTTTAGTGTGGTGTGAAACCTTTGCAGATTTTGCAAAGCAAGTGCTCTGTCTTTTCCCTTATTGTTTGCCCTTCACTTGACATACAGGAAGAGATGCATCAAGAGGATGGCAGGAGACATGTGTCACTTAAGGCATGCCATAACAATGTTTGCCCTGGAATACTCCCTTGAATCTGTTTGAACAAGCAGGCATCATACATGGATAAACACACACAGAACTTCACCTAGTTACAAAGTTGACAAAACCCTTTTGCCATCCTCCCCCTCGAGCAGCGCCAGCCCCAGGCAAGCTGCTCCCTTTAGCCCTGAGCTGGAGTGCCACGGTCACATTGCACCAGGTCACTTGTTGCACAGTGTCAGGGTGGCATCTCCCCTCCGCTCAACCCACTGAAACTTCACGGAGCCGCGTTTCAGCGGAGCCCGTTCCGAGGCTTCCCCTCTCCATCCGTGCTGCTCGGAGCCGCTTACCTGCATGTGTCCCTGGTACATTCTGCTCTGGCTGCTACAGCTGCCCCTCAGGCCGACAGGTTGGGTGTGCGCTGGGCTTGGGGCACTTCTGCTGGGCGCTCGACTACAAGAAAGGGAAAAAAAAAAAAAAGGCAAAGAAAAAAAAAAAAAAGCCTAACCGTGAAAGAGCTATTTTTGGCAAAAGCTCAGTTTGTCCTGGCAGCTCCTGTACTGGTTTCAGTAACCCAGAGCTGCTCGCTGCGCTCCTGTCCCCTCCGCGCCTCTCTGGTTGCGTTTCGCTCTCGGGCGCGGAGCTGCGAACTGCTCGGGAGCTGTTCCTGCTGGCGGGGTGCTGGGGAGGCGGGCGGACCCGGGCGGACCCGGGTGGACCCGGGCGGCTGCCGGGCCGCCGGGCGGGAGCGCCGCGGGGCGGAGC
>VXAY01001561.1:996162-1009254 GCA_013399855.1 Oxyruncus cristatus | reverse complement strand
CACGGGAAAAAACCCTACTAAAGCATAACAACAACAACAAAAAAATCGGAGCGTCCCGGAGCCAGGACACGGCAAAACCTGGATGTGGCACACGGAGCCGCGAGTTACCTCCCCGCGTGGAAGGATAGGGACCGCTCAGGGAGCGCATCCCGGGAACGGTCGCTGCTTCCAAAGAGAGACTCGTTCCCCGCCGCTCCCCGGCCGTAATTAACTGGATTTCAGTGATATGCTCGGGCCGGGCCCTACCTTGAGCTGTGCGTATGAAGAGCAAACGCGATGGGTTGTGATTCCCAGAAAAGATCAGGAGACTCTCATTCCGGCTCAGTAGCATGGCTTGGTAGCGTTTTTCAGCACTTACAAAAGACACTGTTATATAGGCAAAAATCTGGCACTGGCCCGTACGTGCAAAATTCTGACCTTGCAAACTGGCACAACAGGCCTGGCTAAATCCTGCAGGAGACACTTGCAATTTTTAGCTTCCAGGTTTTTTCTCCTCTTCCCCCAGCTCAAACCTTAAACTTCTAATCTGCTAAAAGGAGCAGCTGCTTCCATTTCATTGCAAATTTCTGTCCTACCCAGTGTATCTATACTCAGTAGCACAGGAAACATCCAGTGCCTGGAATTTGCTAGATTTTGTAATTTCTTGGCTCAGGGCTCCCAAGTTTTACTATTAAACTGTACAAAACTTTATGATGCTTTTGATAGACCAGAGCAATCCAATCTTAAGCATGTTCCAGTACTAGAGCAATGCAAAATAGATTTCTTATTCCTGAAACCAGCACATTTGTATCATCACAGCTCTCATTTCAGCTTACTAAATAAGCCTTTTTGAACTGCTCCCATTCAACTAAAAAATGGGGTTTTGCAGAACACGACTTTGTAAAGTCAGTGATGGCACAAGCAAAATCTATCCAATTATTTTTTTCACTTAAGCTTAAGGGTTTTATCTTTTAGATAGATAGCAAAAGTGACAGTTCTCTTACATCCGATGAATATGTATCCAGCTCACTGAGATTTTCAGAGCAGCCGAGGAGTTTAGCCATGTATTGGTGATACAAGGAAATAAGAAATGAATATTTTTTGTCTAAATCCCTTAAGCTGCTTTGAAAACCTCAATTAAGAGATGATGAGCTTAAAATATTTCTTTGGGATTGTCCATACATGTTAGACATATATTACTGTAAAACTTCACTGTGTAATACATAAAAGGTGACTGCACTAAGATAGAAGTATCAGATTTGAATTTATGTGGTTTCACTTAATATGCAAAATACAGAGTACCTATTTTGCAGATATAAATATCTGGCTGCCTTTGTACTCAATTTAGAAGAAAGTTTAGGTCTAGATGAAAAAAAGCAAATCCTATTTAAACTTGGAGCCCTGGTGCCTTTGCCATTTGTTGAATAGAGATTTATTAGACTCTTAAGATTTTAGTAATCTTGAAGGTGCACTTTTTCACTCTGGCTACAGTAAATCCAGGTTATCCATTCCTGTGTTAGTGTGCAGGTTCTATAGTAGCTGGATATTTCTAAAGCACATGAAAATGTCTTTTTTTATTGTTGTTTTAAGTAAAGGCTTTTGTGTTTTTCTCAGGGGGGAAGCTGGGGGAAATTTGTAAATCTAAGTATATGCATCAGGATTTAAGTTTTTCCTACAGAATATGAGAAAGTCCACTTGTAGTAAGAAGAATTATTAATTCAGGAGTAATTACTCATGCTATTTTATTTTTCATGATATGTTATTTGTGAGTAGAATTCATCAAGATCCAAATGCTAGACATGAGATTAACAGTATAGTGTGTATTGGAACAGGCATTTTTCCTAGGGCATCAGAAGCAGGTGCATTTGTTTCACAATTTGTTGATGCAATGGCATATTGATGTCACATTTTGGCAGGATTTGACAGATCCAGTAAAGCCAGACAGATCCAGCTTTTGCCTTTTTCCTTAGCAGGGGCTAAATCACTTGGCACTGGTCAGTGAGAAAGCTGGCAAAGCAGCAGTCGGTGCAGAGGGGAGATGGAGGGAGATGGATGCAGAGATGGATGGATGGCAGGGGATTCTACTTAAGGAACTGCTCTTCAAATACGTTTCAGTCCAAGCCCACACTTGCAGTGCTGTGCTTCCACAGGTGTAAACTCTGCCTTTGCTCTCGCTCTTCATGAGAAGAAGCTTCAGCGAGATTGTTTCTCTCTCCATCTAGTTCTAATCTGTAATCAATACATTATATTTATTGCTCAGTTACAGTGCAGTTTAAAAAATGCAATGATGGGTGGCACAGAAAACACTGATGTGTAATTCTGTACCGTAAATATAAAGGCAAGTTCTTTACAGCTTAGAAAAAGACGAGTGCCAGGACCCATGCTCTTTGTGACTCTGCTCTATTTATGAATGTGAAAGTCGGTTTTGTTACAGTGCATATTTAATCACACAAGGTTCACTTGCCTAAAATGCTTTGAAAACATTTTTCTGTTGTGGTCCCTTTTGGTCTGTTTGTGCGGTTGCATTAATATTTGAACCAGTGATGTCTGTGTGCTATGAGCTCTCTAAGATTTGTTGTTTGTTATGGCAAAAATGGGAAAAATCATGGTGGAAAATATGAAAGTCATAATGTTTGTTAAGAAAAAGAAGAGTCACCATATGGCTCAACAGATTTTAATTAATATTAAATTGCCAGGGGAAATTCTGAAGAAAGTCAAATAAAAATCCTTTATTTTACAAATAAATGCTCAGATTTTGTTTTCAAATACATTTCTGGGGCTATTAGGAATCCTGAAGAAAGTAATGGGAGTGCATGGGCATTTTCAGAAATACAAAGTGCACAAGGTGTTTTTGGAGAACTGTCACCTACTTAGTTACTGTAAAACCCCTGATACTTAACTCCCCCTGGGAGGTGGTAGATATTGCATTCCTTTAGGCCTTACTGATATTTATGTCATCCTGGTCATAAAGACACAGATTTGCTGCTTTGTTCAATAATGGATTTATGTTCTGGTGCACATACCTTGTCTAAAACACCAGTCTATTAGCTCATGTAGCCACAGAGAACAGTAATTTGCATACATGGAAACTATTTGGGTTCATTTAGACCTAATGTCTATATTTGATTAAGAAATAGAACTTTACATACATTAATGGAAATAAATATTTTCATTAATACTATTTGCTGCTAACTGAGAATAATTGGCCTAATTTGTTAAAACACAGAGCTGATTAAAAATTAACTACTGAAAATAAGCTATCTTGTTCTTAAAATCCAGTGAGGTGCAAAACCTGTGAAAATTAATGTATTAATAGTCTTAAATTTTAATAATAACATAGAATTAAGGATTTTTAATATTGTTAGTTCTGAGAGATTCTAATTACACTTTGTGTTCTAATTGCAGTTGTAAGGTATGAATGGTACAACAACATGTTAATGAAAGTGCTAATTATATTAGGTGTATTTACACATTGTGTGATTTATATGTGTTTAGGGAATGCATGTAAAAGAGGTTTTTGAGATGCTTTACATACTTTAATGAAAAATAAATCTGAACAACACACAATCCAAAATTAATTTTAAAAAGCTATGTTTTACTAATGATGCATATAAAACATTTAATTAAAAAGACTCAATGTAGAAACCACATTGAGTCACAGTAAAAAAATAGCGATTACATTGTAAATAGCATGAGTAGAATATTAACAGGCTAATTTTTTGTTATGCTGGAGTCACACCAGTTTTGTTCACGTGTACCTCTGTGTCTGTCAGTCAATACCAGCCTAGAACTTATCAACAGAATGAAGAGTAATTATTACAGATTATAACCAGCATAATTGCAAACTCCCAGTCCTATTTCAGTTGAAGTTTCCATTGCTGTCACCCTAATTTAGGTGCAGCATGTCTGTTGTCACCCCAGTTTTATGTGCGGGGTGAGTACTGTGAGTGGGCAGAGGAGGAGCCGTCCGGTCGTGTCCTGGTCAGCTCATGTGGTACAGGTGGTGGTACCTGTTGGAGCAAGGTTATTTACTGCTACTACTTCACAGAATCCCACAATTTTCAGGGTTGGAAGGGACCTCTGGAAATCATTCAGTCCAATCCCTCTGGAGCAGGTGACACAGGAACACATCCAGGTGTGTTTGGAATGTCTCCAGAGAGGGAGACTCCATGCCCTTTCTGGGCAGCTGTTCCAGTGCTCTGACACCCTCCATGTAAAGAAGATCTTCCTCACGTTGAGGTGAAACTTCTTGTGTTTTAGTCAGTACTTAGTCTGTGCCATTCATGCCCATATCTGAAACAAGCACTGTGGAGAAATTGTAATTTCTTTTGGAAAGGTGAGCTCTGAGTGGGCTTGTATCGAGCTCATCTTCCCAGTTCCCAGTTCATCAACAGCTGATGCTGCCATATGCAGCCTCTCTGAGGGAGGATACAGTCATGGTTATGCATTAACATATCATCCACATCAAATCATAACAGGAAATGGCCTTTTAGTTGGTCTGTCCTGCCTTTATCCCGTGTTGTTGTGTTTCTTAGCATCACAGGAACTGTTATTTGTCCAGCCGTACAGTCAGTGTCCTGGCAGAGGAGGTTTTCTTTGTTTGCAGAGAAAATGGTTTTGATCTGTTGTAACACGTTCTCCACACAAAAATGCCTTTTACAGAAAGGATTATCTGCTTATTTAGACAAATAAAAAAGGAGAAAGCATGTCTCTCCACTTTGTCAGGCAACTGATTGCAGATCCCACAAAAACTGCTTTAATTGCTCTAAATTTTTCCTGAATTTGGATCCTGACTTCTGCTGAAGTCAACACAAACTTTTTACTTTGACGCAGGGTATATGGATAAAGGTCCCATCTACGTTAGTGCTGCAGAGTTTTAAACCGACCATACTTTCCCTTTTTAAGTAGAAAAGTTTCATGGAAGATTTAGAATCTCCAAGGGTACACTTGTACTGCAATGACTGTGACTGCAGTGTTGCACAAATGTATTGGGGCTGATTTTCCAACCTCTTATTTAAAGTCTCAAAATGTGGAAAATCCACAACCCTCTGGATTCCCAGCTCCAGTGCTTAACTATCCTACTACTTGAAAGCTTTTACTATTTTACTATTGACTTACTTAAACCTGCACTGATGAAGTCTATACCCTCTGTTCTTTTTGTTTTAGCCAAAATTGACGTGAAGCAGAATATATTCCCTTTCCCTTTGTAGCTGCTCTATACACATTTTAGGAAAACCATTGCATCTCCTGTAATATTCTCTTTTCTAGAGTGAGCAATTCCTTAAACCTTATAACATGGCTTGGGTTTTCTAGATCTTGATCAGCTTTCTTACTTCCCTTAGACCAGTTTGCTTTAGTCATGTCCCAAACTGGAGAACTGATCTTGTCTACTCCTGCTGACTGGACCAGAAAAAATTCTTTGTATGTATTGCACCCCGTATTTCTGTTTCTATACCCCCCCATGTGATGTAGCAACCCCATGATATGGTTGAGTCATGTTAAACTTGTGATCCTGTTACCTTTGATGATATTCCTTAATCATTTATTTAGCCACTGTGTAGTTTTTTTGGAGTTGATTAGTCCGACCTGATTGTGGAATTTTGACACTGTGTTTATTGACTTGTATCCTACTTATTCAAAAGCCTTTCTCCACTTTATCTACATGTTTTTAAATTGTAAACACATCCTTGTCTTATTCTCTTAAGCTTTTCTAGCTTAATATACCTGCAAATTTAACAAATACGCTTTCTATTACTTTAGCCAAATCATTAATCAAAATACTCCAGTTTGACAATGAATGATCAACAAATTTTTTCTAAGTAGAGCTAAGCAGCCATCTAACAGTGATTTTTGCAGACCATGTTTCCCCCAGCTCTATATGACAGTATTGTAAAGTTCTTATTTAAAATACCTACTCAGTTTTGCCTGCCTGTTATACCTGTGACACTATTGTACAAAAAAATCAGTCTGCTTTGCTGATTGCTCCTCCCTTTATTTTCTTCCAGAAATTAAAATTGTTTATTTTTTTGTTATAGTGTTTCTGCTGTAACTACAAGTAAGTTTTCTAGCTCTTCCTTTCCCTATTTTTTTTTCTCTTGAGTACAAAAATGCTCTACAGATCTCAAAGTGAAAATTTGGCCCTTTAATTAGATTTTATCTACTTGCAATTCCTGGTAATACAGAATGACACATAGTCCTCTTACCATATTAATTACTGCAC
This sequence comes from Oxyruncus cristatus, assembly GCA_013399855.1. Taxonomy (NCBI): domain Eukaryota; kingdom Metazoa; phylum Chordata; class Aves; order Passeriformes; family Cotingidae; genus Oxyruncus; species Oxyruncus cristatus. Next base: position 1,003,055 of record VXAY01001561.1, on the reverse strand, counting down.
TGTTAGTTGTACTTGATAAACCTGGAGAAATTACTGGATTCAGTGAAGCATCTATTTAGAGTGACTCCACATGGGGACTTCCTGGCAGCAGAAGGTTTAATGTTGCCATATAAACTCTGGGTAGGCAGAGTGAAAAAGATATGAGAATGCTTTATACCTCAGATCCTCTTCAAAATAAAAGAAAGAAGGATTTTTATTGAAGTAGGAATATCCTTAATCACTGGAGAGGTACTGCAACACGGAAGACTTAAAAAAATCAAATACCTAGCTCTTCTAAATTGTCCTTAAACTACTGATCTTGAAGCATTTTGAGAGTAAGGGCTGTAATTGGCATTTTGTGGAGTTAGAGATAGGGATAGAGAAATTTCATCACTAACTCTGGAGGTTGTTAAACAGCTACTGTACAAGTTAAGACATTTTATGATGAGCAGTTCCAATAATGTTCATCAGGGAGTATTCAAGGAACTGCTTAAGAATGTCTCTGGACTGTTAATGTTGTTTCTTATTAATTGACACAGCACTGGGAAGGCAAATACTGTGCCAGAATTTTAAATGGGATGGCTTCGTAATTACAGGCCTTTCAGACTGGTGCCAATCCCTGGCAAAATAATGGAAGACTGATATGGGACATTATTACTGAAGTAATAATCAGGAATAATGTAATTTATGGCAGTTCTCATTAGTTTATGGAAAATATATCTTGTCTGAGTAACTCAATAGCTTTCCTATGATATATGAGGTTTGGTCAATGAATGTTGTAGTGCTGATGTAATGGACTTTCTCAGGGCATTTGTCATGGTACCTCACAACCTTTGATTAAGGAATGAGAATAATGTAAATTCAACTGGGCAACACATTAAAAAGACCTAAAACTGCTTATCTGGTAGTCTTAATATGCAAAGTGGGAATCATTATCTAATAGGCTCCCTTAGGGATTGTTGGGTCATGCTCTGTTGCCCATTTCTTTTAATGAGTGGAAAATTACTAAAAAATAATTAATGGTAGATGGACTAAAGCTTGGGATTTTGGAAATAAATTTAGTATATGAAATGATTCATAAATCATACACACTTTAGTGAAATGGAAGGTAAACCCAAATAATATATACATATATTTGGGTTAGAATTTTCTGTTTGTTTGGAGGTTTTTTGGTTGCTTTTGTGTTTGGTTAGCTGGTGTTTTATTTTGTTTTATTTTGTTGTTGATGGTGGTCTTTTGGTTCTTTTTTTTTAATTTAATATATATATATGTATATATGGGGCTGTCTTGTGCTGGACAAGGAGCTGGACTTTGATAATCCCTGTGGGTCCCTTCCAGCTCAGGATATTCCAGGATTCTAAATAATTTAGCTTACTTTTGTCAGGAGGAATGACTCTTTTATGAGAAATAATGACCGAAAAGTGTTTGGGAAGTCATGATAGACAGGAATCATGGAGTTCTGTGCTACTCTTGTGTCAGTAGGGATGTGATAACTTCCCAAAGAGCTGAATTCATGTGAAGATCCAGATTCATATTTCAAAAAGGAATAAAGAGTTGGTAAAGGCTTGGAGAATGATTAATGGATTGGACCTTCTGTGCAGCACGATACTGAAGGACTTGAAACTATTAAGTTTAACCAATAGTAATTTGTCCCAGCCTGTATCTATATAAGGCACAGAGTATGAGGCTGGAAAACTTTGACATAGCAGTTATAAAGCAGTAAAATGATGTCAAGTTGGAAGTTAGGCAAAGGTAGGCCCTCGGTGCACATTTTTTTAATAATGGTAATAAACTGTTGAATTTGTTTTTAAAGGATCATTGTGGGTTCTCTGTCTGGAGTTTTTTAAAATCAAGATTCCTTGGGTTTTATTTTTTCTGAAAAATATATTTTCCTTCCAAGAGGAATTGATTTAGACTGGACCTATAGTAGTATTATTGGAACAAGCTATTAATCAGCGTAAGTATTGGTTTTGTCATCTCTAAACTGCTTACTCAAGACTACTCAGTGGGATTCTGACAGGGTAGAACCTGCCCTTACTGATTCCCAGGTTATGATGTAATCCTTTACACCAAGCAACTTCTTACAAAATAAGACAAAGGTTGTAATTTCTCAAATATGTATTTCTTTACACGTGTGTGTGGGTGTGAGGATCCTGCTTTCATGCTCAGTGTGGGAGGTTAAAGGGGCTTTTTTTCACCCTCTGTGTGCCTTGCCCAGAAACAGTTCTCAAGCTGTACTTTGTGTTGTGTGAGAGCAGCAGTGTGGAAACCCTACATGCGGCCAACCTGAATTTCAGTCCCTTTCCTCTAGACAGCTGATGTCACTCTGGGAGGGTTCTTGTGGGAAGCCAGGGCTAATCTCCCACACAGCCTCCCATATCAGACAGAGAATGTGCTTTCCTCAGTTCCCTTGGAGCCATCAAAGCTTTTTTCATTACAGTTTTTGGCCTTCCTATGCTGCACTGGCTCCCAAGTCACTACTTTTTCTGCTGAGTGAGAAGTTCATGTCTCAGATGCTGATTTTTCATGATTCATGCTCAATTTTAACCCGTAAGAATATTTTTTTTTACTAATGGTGATTTCTATTTTTTTTATTTTTTTTTTTTTTTTTACTGAAATATATATGTCGGTTAAAAAGTTCCTGTCACATAGATCAGGAATTGTGGAATTGTTTGCTGACACATAGAAAATGTATACCACTGAAAAGTGAACATATAAGGAAAGACTCTTCTGAGACTGCCTCTGTGGGATCCTGAACATGTGTCTGTCCCAGCAGCTCAGTAGGCCAAATACTCATGTCCTTGCTCTGAAATTTTTCAGTCCAGCTGGGCCAGTTCCTGAACGATTCTGTGTCACTCCCTAAGTCGTTTGGTAATTCTTTATGCTTGATGTAGAGTCGTGTGGAGAGCCAGAACAATGATCTCTGTATTTCACAGCATTTCACAGCAAGGAAGGCAGCCAGGCAGAGAAGTGTGTACATCACCTGGTTGATGAGACAACAGACCCTGATTTGATTCCACACAGGCTGCTGGAGGGAGCTGTGATGGACACCTGCCAAGGGAAAAGCTGCAGGGTCATGAGTTATGTTAATATGTTGGCACCAGCTCATCTTTTCCTCTGCTCCTGCTCTTAAAAATGGCAGGACGGGATTAATAGCAAGGAAGCGACTTTTAAATAGCAGGAGTTTTTAAATGTCAGACTCGGCGTGTCAGACTAATCTGCCACAAACGAATTCTGCTGCATTTTTCCTTTTGGAATTTCTGTTATTCACAATTATTCTGTGTTTCAGGCTCATGATTTAATGGTTCTGAGCATATTCATGACAGAAATATTCATTTTGACTACACAGTGGGGGGGAAAAGGCATTTTATCTTTTCTTCAGTCACTAATAAATTAGTATCTATCAACATTTTGGGCTGTGTAGATGATAACAGACAAAATTTGAATGAGATTCATTGGCACAGACAGAACAAAAAGTTCACTCTGGATTTTAATGTTCTTTAAAGAATGTGCATCAGCAGCAATCATCAATTTAACAGGCTGAGATAGGGCAAGAATAATCAATTACATCTTATGCCTATGTGAGAAATGTCTCTGTTTTCACACCTGTGAAACAAGTGATTAAAGTGCACCATTGGGCTCTGAAGTCTGCCTTTTTGATAAACTGATTCTTTGAAAGCTGCCTTCTTTGCCAGCGTCGGGTAAACCAGCTTTATTTTAGGATTTCTTTCATGCCTACGTGATAATATAAGAATCCAATACGGAGGAAATATTTTTACTTTGACGTTGGGCCAGTTTGACTAACTCTGTCCTGATTGTCAACAACAGAATAAAGACCCCACTGGAGTAGGAAGAGGTCATTTTCAAAGCAAACAGGAGTGATACAATAACACAAGTCTCAGAGAAAGACATAGGATTTGCACTTCGAGATCTCTTGGTGCTTTTGCAAATCTCATTCTAAAAAATAAGCCTGCTCATTTCAAATAACAATATAAGAGAGATTCTGTCGAGTTGTGCAACTGCATAAAGAATAAAAATAAAGCTTCAAAGGAGTTACAAGTCTTCATTACTCACTTTTTTTTCACTTTTAAAGTGAATACTTGATTCTCAGTAATGATGGATTTTCATGACTTTCAAAAACAAACACTTCCTCACTTTGTCAGTGATGTTATCTGGTCATGTAAACTAAGGACTTAGACCAGGAACCTATATCATCTAATCTTTAATAGCACTGATGCTTTCTAAAATTGTCACTAGCACAGCCTCCCTATTGCTGTTTTCTCAGTTGTAATCTGGGGCAGAGGTGTGTGCATGTCATTAGCTGCACGTGTCCCAGAGCCAGCAGAGAGGTATGAACTCTGATAAAAAGCTGTTACTGACAACTCATCTTAATGGGGGATTTCAGATTCAGAAAGTAACAAAAGCAGATGTGATTAGGAAAAAAAACCCCGGTGACTAACAGGTAGAAAACCACGGAGTTATAAATACAAACAAATCATTGTGTTATGCTTGCTTTCACCATGACAGACAACCTTTCACTACAACAATATATACACAGCAATAAAAGCTGAAGAATCCTGGAGCAGATCTTCAGCAGGGATAAATTCTCATAGCTCCATGACAACAGTGTTATGATAATTTATACCTGACAAAGGCCTGCTCTCTATGGAACAACTCCACCTCTTCCAACGTGGAATTCATCTTTCTGGAGGGAGGTGTTTACCTCCTTTGGTGTAGGTTCAGCAAGTAAATCCTACATGAAGGGCTGGAAAGCAAAGAGGTCTTGTGCTGCTTTGCTGCATTGGAGTAATTTACCTGCTGTGTTGTGGAAATGTTAAGATGAACGATCTGGCCTCCAAAGAATTCCTAATAAGAAAGGCTTTGCTAACTAATGTGGAAATCAGCTGGTGTCCCTTGAGGTGCTATAATTAAGATACAGCAGATGTTGAAACTTTTCTTGAGAAAGTACTAGTGATTAAGATATCATGTGCAGCAGATACATGCATTTGCTTAGATACAGAAGAGAATATAGGGAGTGTGTGAGATCCCTGTTTCATGAGACAAGGAGGCAGATGCAGTGTGTGCTGGGAGATTTGGTTAGACAAGTTCATGGCGGAAGAATTAACTCGGGAAGTGTCTGGCTGATTAAGAGCAAAAACGTTGCTGGTGTCTGGAAGCTGGAGGGCATGTAGAGAATTTGTATTTTGGCAAAAAAACTGCTTGGTAGGTCCAAGCAGGAGACAACAGCATAATTTTTTAAATGCATTCCGCTTTACTCACTTGATTTGGATTACTGCGTGTCATCCTGCTCTCCTCTCTAACCAAATGCATAGATGGAGACGTTTTGGAGATAAGTTTGGGCCTTGTCTTTCTCTCTATATACTGTAAGCTCTCAAATCTCTTGCTTTTCTCTGAAATATGGAGCGATTTCCATCTGAATTTGCATTATTGCTTGCCTGCTCTTTCCTTTTGCTAAAGATACCTTGACTGGTGTATATCTGCTCCTTGTGACACACAGGGTATCTCTTTCTGATGTGCTAAAAATCCTTCCAGCAGCTGATTCTGGAATATTGATGTTCCAGTCTGGGTGTCTTGACATAAAACAGAGCAAGGAAACTGCTGCTTAAGCCCTGTTTATGCAAACTTTGGTTCAAAAACTGAGTGGTGTTTCCATTAAGGATTCCGAAAATGCACTTAGACTGTATAATATTGAAGCTTTTGCTGCAGTGATGGATAAAGAGACTTCGATGTGTTCAATTAAAGCTTCACAATTCTTTTCATGGTAACAGATTGTGTTATCACTGTATAAGAACTGTGAGGTGAGTTAATAGCGATCAAAATACCAACTGTACCTGCACCTCAGTTTTCTTACATTACTGGCATCTTAGCTCTGCTGTCTTGTCTAAATTCCAGTTTAAACAATAATGTTCTGCCCACCTTAATCCCTGCTCCTTCCCAAGCACTCAGCACTCCTGTTGGCCCTCATCCTTTACTTCTGCTCTAGCCTGTTGAGCAGGTATTGTGAGCTGTCAAGCTATGAAGCACCAGTCATGATTCCTATGTATAATCTACAAGTTAATTTTCACAGTGCTTTCTTAGGACAAAAGGCAACATGTGAGTTATTCCTTCCTAATACAGCCGTATAATTTCAGATAAAAGTCTGAAGAACTAATATCAGCCAAGCCAATGTTTTTGGGAGCTGTCTTGGCACCATGCATTCCATATGCTTTTATACGTGTGCCAGTTGCAGTAAATAAACTAAAATGTTTTCAGAACCAAAAAACATTTCCAAAATAACATTATGAAACCACCTGTAATCTCTCCACAGTGTGAACTGCAGTTCAATGAAGGTCTCACTCTTGAGCTAATTAGTATAGCAAAAATGCTTTCAAATTTTGTAACATTTTTCCCTTAAGCACTGCAAAACATTTTATAAATTTTAATGAATTTAGACTTGAAATATGATGATATGGGTTATCATCATCTTCGTTTGACAGAGGAATATACTGAATCTCAGAGGAAAGTTAAATCAATTGGAGAGGAAACTTTGAAGTGCTGACAACTTTAAAATCATCTTCTCTCAGAAATGTAAGATCATTTGTCATTTAACTAAAACAGTGTTCTCAAAATGCAATTTGCAATTTCCAAAGGGAGTCAGAAGAGTGTCTATATAAGCCAAAAAAACCCTAAACATCTTCAGTATGGCTGAAGCCATTTCTTTAGGCTGAGGAGTGAGCAATCTCTTCCTGCCATAAATAGTTACAGCCAATTCTCACTTGGCCCTTGTGTAGGAATCGAGTTGTTAGTAGAAATAAAAGATGATGAACTGTTTCCTGTAAAAACATGAGCACAGATAGGTTGAATCTGTGTTGGTACCTCTTGAGACCATTTCTTTCTTTTTTGTTTGTTTGTTT
>VXAY01001561.1:956218-996095 GCA_013399855.1 Oxyruncus cristatus | reverse complement strand
GGAGGGGGGTGGGTTTTTTTGGTTGGTTGGTTGGTTGGTTTTTTTCCTTGCTTTTTTTTCTTCTGGATTAGTATAATGGGTTTCTGATCTGTGACTGAGTCTCTTAAGCTGGAGTGAAATGTTTCTGATTTTGTCATGCCCACAAATGCAAAGCCTCATGACTGTAAAAGTTCCTTATGGAAGTTTTAAAACAACAGCTTTAAGAATATTGCCAGCAAATTCACTATATTTCTATCCTCACACAAGACCAGACTAACAGGAGAGAACTGCTTTGTTCCATGAAAAGCACTTCCAGGTAATGGCTTTACTCATAGTGACAGGCAACTGCAGTGATCCAGAAATAATTCTCAGTGCTGTAAAATTTTTTGCAACAATTAGCAGGAGTCTGCAGAATTCTTTGTGGAGGGTTAGAACCAGAAGAAGCAGAGCTGTCTAATGGAGCAGTGTGAAAGAAGTGATATAGAGGTCATACCTACAGAGAACTAGGAAATGGTGTTCCACATTCTTTTAGCAGTGCAGCATTTTAGAGAGGAGTCAGGTACTTTTCCATCATATTATCTTTAATATTCCAGAGCCTGAGTTTTGCTTCTGAGTTTGACATATTCGATTATGGGAGATATTTAGATATTTCACTGTCTCCCACGTAAAGCTGGGAACACTCAGAATGTGCAAGACCGTCAGCAGCTGCTGCTGTCTGACAGGAGGGTGCTGGAGCACACTTTGGTTGAGTGTCTGATGGTCACTGTTGAAGATGAGCTGTGTCACACAGTGAAATGGGCCTGAGAAGGGGTTGATTTGCAGGTCAGTCCTCAGCTACTACTGACTTTCCTGTTTTATCTTAGCCATGTACCACTGCTCTTCTCACTGTTGGGGAAAACTGGCAGGACAGACCCTAAAAACTTCAACAGAAGGTTTCCTTGGACTGTAGGGAAGTTGCAGGGAGCTGTCTGGATGTGCTGGTGGGAGAAAGCTTGATGAGCAAGAAGCACTATGACAGCTATTTCAGTCATAGACAAGCTTGCTCTTTGTACCTTACAGCCCCAGAGCTGTACCTAAAATAGCTATTTGCATGTTACAGGCAGAAAGTACGTCTGAGTTTGGTGAAGAGCTGAGGGGCTGTCTTTTTTGTCTGTTTTTCTAATTTCTTGCTGCAAAGGGGTGAGTCCAGGCAGGCACATGGCTCTAGCATAATTGCCCAGTCCCCAGCTTGGTGATAATTGGCGATAATTCACCTGCTAAGGAAATGAATAATAAAAAACAGGGGAAAAGGCAGATGAAATAAAAATGGTAAGTGACTTTGGGACAGTTCTAGCCAAAAGACCAAAAAATTAAATATGTGAGAGCTTACTAGGGTTCTTGTATTACTCTCCTTCTAACAGTGCAGGGGCAAAGAGATCAGATATGAAATTAATATTAAATTAATGAAGATTAAAGCCAATAGTTTTAGCTGATCTAATTTTACATTGCATAATACAGCAAATCTCCCTTTTGGGGGGTTCCTTTGAAGGTGAGAAAGGGAAGTGGAAAGAGGTGTATCCCTGAGGTTTCTGAAATGTCAGACCTTGAAGGCTTTATATACATTATCCTTAAAGGTACAGTGGTACAGAAACTCTTTCTAAAAGCAAATACCAGAAGATGTGAGTGTAAAGTAGAAAGTTTTGTTAAGTAACTAAAAGTTAGACAATTGTTCAAACCAAGAAAAGATTAAAATTGGAGAAGAGTGAATGTAATTAATGGGAAGATTCTGTGATATGATAAGTACAAAACCAAATCTAAGTGCTAGACCTGTCATTTCAGGCAAATAGAACAGTGAGAAATAAAAGGAGAGTTCAACCATGAAAGTCAGGAAATAGAATTAGAGATGAACCAGAGTGAGAAACAGGATCGTGTAAGGAAACACAAGAGAGCACAGATGAAAAGTGATAATAAATAAATGTAGTTAATTGTATAATAATTCTGAACTAAACAAAATCTGGAAGGACAAAGTCTGGATCACATGAAAATTGCAGTAGCTTTCATGGTCCTTTGCTTGGTGAAGGTTGCGACTAACACAATAACAAAGATGTTACTTTAAATGATTAAGATTCCAAGAGGAAGTCTGTTTTCTAATCTGCCTCAGCGTTTGCCTGTTTCTGCAGAAGCATATAAATTCAAACCAGCTTCTGTCATGAGCAGGAGACTCAAGCAAGTGCAAATGTTATTGTTATCAATGTTAGTCCAGCGTTGTGACTCTGAAAATGCTGTACTAGATGCCTTAGCAGGGAGGCCAAGGAACATTTCTGCGGCTGATTATGGAATAACTTGATCAAGGCAAGTTCCCTCCTAATCATCTCTGTTAGGGGTTGACTAAGACCCTGAGTTACATGGGTTTATAGAACCATCTTTCAAGACAAGAGGCACGAGAAATCAGGCATCCTGTTTGAGACAAGCTAGAGAGCCTCACTGAATAATTCCTGTATTTAAGGACAAACATATATGATTAAAGCCAGAAACTAGTTATTTGAAAATGACAGAAAGAAGTCAGCTTCAATTCTTGTCTTACAGGATTGCTGTGAGCTGTCAGCCTGGTGCAACCATGAAACAAACTAAATAACAACTTGAGATGTAGATCAGGCAAGAAATTTTCAGTGGAACTGTGAAAGATATTTCATTTTATAAGGCATCAGAGAGATTTAATTTGCAAAATTGTGAACAATTATCTCTCAGGTTAAAAAGGGATAACTTCCAGGCAACAAACATCTTTCTTTTTCTGAGGAGGCCAAAAGAATTCGCTTGCGAAGTGAAGATGAACTGTTGCTGTGGTTATAACTGAAGCTGCTCTGGACTGCTGTTCATCTTGGTGTTGCAGCATTAAAGCACCATGAAGGAACTGTTCTCTACTAAACTCAGCAGCACTGCCAGAAAACACCATATACAGAGATGTGAGCTACATACAAATATATTTTGCTAGTATTTTTTTCAAGTTATAACGGATATCTATGTCACTGGCTATAATTACTATTCCCTTCTAAAGTTCTGATTTACCTTCAACCATTTATTTGATGAAATCAGTCCTTAAATAAATGCAATTTACGTCATTATTTTATCGTGCGAGTAAATATGCACAAAACAGGTTCACACACAGTCCAGAACGTGCATCAGCTCTGCATCAGGAGGCGTGACATTGGTAGGACTTTAACACTGTTCAATGCTCAGTAGCTCAGTCTGAGGTTTGAAGACTTCTAAAAAGCCTGAATTTTTCTCAATGTAGACAAAATTTGAAAAAATGCAGTCTCTTAAATGATCCAATTCCTAGTTTCCTTGTCAGTTAAATGGAGTTACAATTTATGACATATTTTCTGGCTCCAGCGGTTCTTCATTTATGCGGAGAATTAGACAGGTTCTGAACAAGATCCATTGATTAATGTTTCAAGAAAAGAAATAATTGCCAAGTGTTATTAATTTATTTTCTCTACAGTATTTATAGATGCTATTTTTCATAATTCTGAATCAGAATCTCTTTTCATATAGAAAAGCTATGCAGCAGACAAGAAGTAATGACATACTGCACAAACATACCTTCTTAATGTATGCAAATTATTGTGTTTTTAGAAATTACACACAGCCCCTGCAATCTTACAAAAACCTGTAAATTAAAATGAAAGAAAATTACTTTAGAACTGCCTTGTTCATTGAGCATTTATCTTTCTACCAGACAAGAATATAAAGTAAAAAGAAACTCAGAAAAGCTGGAGGCATCAGCAGAACTTCTTATCATAACAAATGATCCAACTACTTACGAGATGCTAGTTCTGAAAATCAATGAATAGTGACAATATCTTTTAAGAAGATTGCAACACTTAATATTAAGTTTTCTTATCTTCCCAAGGACAAAATCCTGGCTCTTGGTAAAATTACTGAGAGTTTTGTTAATGCCTCTAATGAGAGCATGATCAAACCTCAAGAGCCTAATTTGAAAGCGTATTAGCTTTTTGAGCGTTACCAAGAGCAAGTTCAAATTATCTGCACCACACTACGGAATAAAAATCCCTACTTGTGTTTGTCTCTTTGTGTCTGGGTGTGCTGTATGTGTAAAGGAACATTCGGTTCTATAAAATATAATATGCTTTCAGTGCAAAAAGCTAACATATCTTGAACTGGTTAGGCAATCAGTTAAGCTCTCTGTTGACACCCTAAAGCTTTTTATCAGTTTTAGCAGGCAAATGTGCCCCACAGCGCAGTTTATTGTTTCTTTTACGCAAAAATATCATTCTTAGAAGCTGTGCTTTTGGTGTGATATATCTCAGTTTTATGTGAGGAGGGTGTGTGTCTGAATTCTGCTCTTGTGGATTCTCTCTTTATGCATGGATGAAATAATCTGAAATGCTAATTTCAAATGCTAAATTCAAAGAACTGATTTTATATAGTTATATATACATATATGGGACAATAAACTAATTGCTTTGTTTTCAGAAGGCCTTTTGAATTCCTCTTTGAGAGAGAACCTCACCTGGCTTGGACACAGAGAGAGCTTTGACAGGCTGAGAACTCCTTGATTGCATGGGCAGTGGTGCACGGCTGTTCTTTCTTGGTGGAGTAGTTTGCCTGTTTAATTCATGTGATCCTACAAGGACATTACAAGCAAGTCCTATACAGAATCATGCCAGAAATTGCTTTTCCTACAGCAAATTGTGAGGAGCTGATCAATGAAGCAATTGTCAGTGATATCAAAACATTTAGTCTTGACATCATATCTGTCATCAACATGTTCTACATTTAAATAGTTGTTTCCTGCTCTCACAGCCCTTCACCACTGTGGTCAGGTGAATAGTAATACAGGCTTAGTCCTGTACTTTGCCCATTTGACCATGGAATTTAAATCCACAGGGATTCTGCCTTACTGTATGACATGGTTAACTTTTCACTGTTAACTGGAAAAGAGTTTTCTTTAATGTACAGTGCAACTATTTCATCAACTTGGTTTTCCTGTACAGTTTACTACGGTATCTAAATCTCTCCTACAAGTCTCTCTGGTGCCTTTTATATCCATGTTTTTCTTTAAAGCTGGGTATTCTAGTCTTTGTACATTTCTGTTAAACTTTTGCCAAATGTTTTCTATGCCATATTGAATGATGCAGTGTTCCCATGACTTCATCACAGAGGATGGAACAGCCCAATGTGTTCTTTTGATCCATCTTTCTATAGTACACTAAGGCTCTCTGTCACCAGCAGCAAGGTTCCTATCTTGTTTAGGTGATGCTAAATCCATCCTGTGTAAACTCCCTCATTGAATCTGAAATGCCTCTTTTCTCATGATTTTCTCATCTCTACACAGACATTTTGCTTCCTTGTTTATGCCCACGTGAGGTACTGGGAGCACTTCAGGAATGCCTACAATGGAGATTCCTTACCTTCAGTTTCCTGTCCAATACTCTAAAAGTTGCCACTGGAGCCTGTATATTAGTCTTCCTCATAAAAATAATGTCCATAGGAACTGTGACCCTCTTACCCTGCCCAGCATCTCCTACAACCCAGTCCCAATGCCTCAGAGGTGTCACACCCCAGCTCAGGCCTCCAGCTTGAGAAGTACTCAGTGTGCCTAGTCCAGTCACAGCTCGGTAACATAAGTCTAACGAAGGATAGCAGTTTTTTACATAAGTGAGCATTTTTTAGATCTCAAAATTGAGAAGCAGCTAAAGTGAGCTGTGTAGTGATGGCCTTAAGAAATGAGCTATTTCCTGACAGTATTCTAGGCTAAGGTATGTGATGGGTCCTTTGGAGCAGTGCATTATGCACTTTTATTAAGATTAAATACCCTGAACTTTGAAAATTAATTGTGAAAAAAAGTTTTCAGTGAAGACAGTGTTGCTTGCAGCCATGGAGGAATCACAGAGATACTTCTTGGTGTGAACTGCTGTAGAGTCAAAGCTCTGTTCATGTTCACTTCACATGTCCCTGATGTTATATAAGCAAGATCTATTTTAGAAGGGCTACAACATTTTAGTATGCAGTACAACACAGGAGGAATACAGAATGATTAAAGAGGGATCACTATTTTGTAAACAAGTTGTGAGTATCATTACAGCCTTTGCAGCAATTAAAAGGTTATATTGCTCTACAGACTTGCAGGGAGGATGTGTTACATAAGGAGAAGCTGCTTAGTGCTTTCGCTCTGTTTGTCAGTCTGTGTATTTCCTCTGTTGCTGCATCTGTACAGAACTGATGACAATATGAACTGATTTTTCATGCTTTCCCTCTTTTATACCTATTACAGGATCTCTGTCGATGAGTGCATGCTGCAGTTCAGGGGTGTAGGCAGAAAGATTGCTCCTGGCTTAAGGACCATGAAATGAGCATGGACGTATGTAATTGGTTGGTTTGCATGCTTAAATATGCAAGTCAGATATTGCTCTATTTTATTCATCTTCCCCTGTCCTCAGAGAGACATTTTGTCATTTGTAACTTCCTCCTGAGGAGTGCCCCACATGCATTTCTTAACCACATACCCTGAAGCAAAGAGAGATGTCCAGGAAAGGATGGGAATCTGAAGAAATGTTGGATAGCTCCAAGCTTTCCAGGAATTTTTCTATATGGGGAAACCCTGCAGATTTTCAGGATGGATTTCTTTCACCAGAGCAACATCCACATCCTCTCGTGCATTTCTGCGGCTGAATATCAGAATATGCAAACGAGGCTGAGCTGCTGCAGGCAGTAGATGTGTGTGTGAGGAACACAGTGTAAGGTGTCACTAAAGGCAGGTTGCATTACAATCTGGCTGGTGACCCAGATGTCTACAATAACTGTTTACCCGTGTACAATGTGCTTGTTTCTAGTAGCTTAGTAACCAGTGGAAATCAGAGACCAGAAACTGTCATTTTGAAAGAGCAGAGAGCAATTGAAATCTACCTGAGGCTGGTTCACAAGGACCATGTGCTTCCACTCCCGTAGCAACTTAATACCCAGCTCACCAGACTGAAATGCCACATTACTGTCCATGTCAGTGGGAATTACATGGGCAGTAATGAGAAATCAGTGTTACAAACACTGTACGTGGCTTTTCAGTGTGGGCTTTAGTTTGTTGTTTTTTTGTTTTGTTTTGGTTTTTTTTTAACTTTATTTTGTATCCATGGACAAAGTTAAAATCTGTTCTGCATGAGTTTCAAAAGCAAGGAGGTAAAACCCAGCTCAAAGGCATCACACCAACAGTAGGAGAATTTTCCATTCCCAGCCACTGATTTGCTGCTGTGTGATTCTAAAGGAGACATCCCGCATGAGGTTCACGTGAGTGCATTCACCTGAGACAGTGATCCTTGATACATGTACTCCCAGTACAGACTGAATTCGTACAGGTACTGGGGTTTCTCACAGAAATAAAAGGATGCTTTAGCATCAGTTTAAAGCTATTTAAAGCTACATGAGAGAGTCATATCTCAGCTCACACACAGTATATGACAATCACACAACATGTATGATCAGCGTCAGATACAGCAAAGATCTCCTTAGTTAAATAGTTCACCTTTTGTGTCTGAAATTTGTATAAGGAAAGTAAGGAAAGTTTCCACAATCTCATCACTCCCCAAATTTATAGGGATTTTACCAGTTGTGTGGCATATGAATATTCAGGTCTCTTCCCCAATGTGTCAGAATATGCTATGAATAATTTATAGCTGCAGACTGAAGCCTTGTCCTTTCAGCTTTGGAAATGTATGCATCAACACAGACAACTCTATTTCATAGTATTGAAACTGTATCCTAAATATCCTTTCTTCTAAATTGCCTACTTAGCTGAGGAGGCCCAAGACACCAACATATACAAGCACTTGGTGATGTTATAATAGTGGGATTCAGAAGGGAATGTAGTACCTCATGTAAATTATTATCTGCAAAACCATAATCCTTCCCATGCTTGGTCTCTTCAGTGGAGACTAGCAAAGATGTTATTTATCCAACATGCTGAAACAGAGCTCTAAAGCACATTAAGCTACATGGGAAATATTGTTGCTTTCTAGAGAAGGTGACTACATCTGATTCTCTGCCATCAGACATGAACTGGACTGTTCTATCACATTTTTTTCTTTATTTCTAGAAACATGTTTCTGTTTCATGCATAGAAATTTCTGTCTCAAGACAGTGTTAAAGTATGAGGTATTTGTATATTTGTATCTGTGAAAATAGATTGGTGCCATACTTTAGAACTGGGCTTTAATTATAATAGCCAACTGTCAGGCTGGGATTCTAGTAAGGTGCTGCTCGGACCAGTCCTGGCCTTTTTTGTTTCTCCTAGAGAAAAAATGAATAGTATCATATTTATTTCTACATTTCATTTTGAAGTTAATGAAGTTTCCTTTCAAAAGAATTTGTGGTACACTTTTCTACAAGATACTTTTTAGGAGAGAACTAGAAGAATGGCACAGGAGTTTCCTTCCTTTAATAAGTGTAAAATAAGCATTGTTACAATAATTTCCAGTATTTATAAATTACCTTAGCATCTCTGGACTAAAACAAACCACTATTGTTTTGTGGTTAGCTCACCTGCACTTTCAGTTGCAACACTGTATTTAACAGCATAATGTTTTATTTTCAATTCATAAAGAAACTTGTGAGGCATCGTTGAGATCATGGGTTTATTCTGATATTAAAAAACAACAAAATCATCTCAAAAGACTAGTGAGTATTTTTTTAGTTGAAGGCGCAGGCACTTACTTCTGGTGATTCAAAGACAGTCTATTTTCATTTAAAAAAGAAATAAGTTGAGTAAGTATTAAGCCTTTATGGTATTATTCAAAACAACGAGAGTGTGAACACAGCCTAACTTGAAGGACCAGAACCCACAAGATAATTAAAATTATAACTGCAACTTTTTCCTCTTGATGTTCTTGGGAATGCTGTTGCAGCATTAAGTGGCTCTGCAGTGTGGAGAGATGCTATAGAGGGTCGGCGTGTGGAAGGCTAAGGCAGTGTAGCAATGGGGAAATCAAGCTTTACAACTTTCCCAGATCAGAGTACACGAAGAAAAAAGGTGGCCAAAGTGAGGACATGCCAGGCTTGTACTGACAAGTTGCTGCCCTGGGCATGTTACCCCACCTGGGAGAGACCACGACGCAGCTGGAGCCTTCAGGGAGAGTTTCTGTTGGTGTTGCTGGACTTGATCCCCCTCGAGCACGGGACAGCACCGAGGAGCAGTCCCTATGCAACTGGCTGTGGTGCTGGGAGGAGGTGCAGCTCTAGTACTACTGTGGAAGCCAAGGGTTCAAACCTGATGAGATTCTCTTGCTTTCCTCTCCTTCTCCTGTATCCCACTGACCAGTTTAATTCAGATGGGAAGCCAGGAAGGGAGGGGTAGATGTGGCTCAGCCACACTTCTTGGCTTGGGCTAAAGAACAGAGGAAGTTGCTGGAGAAGGAAGACATAATCTTGGAGGTTTTGGTGCAATTTTACCAGAACTGAGAAAGGAGAACAAGGTTTGTGTGGGAAAGCTCTGACACATATCCAAATTGAGATGTTTGGAGGATCACAGCAGTTTCCTTCAGGTTTGCCCACGGAATCGGAAGATTGGCTTTCTGCTTTTTGCTATGTGCATGTTCCATTTTTATCTTCCTGCTCTCTACTTAAGAACTCTTTTCTACTATACACTTTCTCTTCTCCCTGTTTCTCCTCAAGTTTGCAGTTTTTCTGTTTTAAAGGGCTAACTGAGGATTAAAACGCTACAATATGACTTGTATTTATGAAACTGCTGCAGGTATGAGGGGCTCAGTGGTCTGCACAAGGATAATTAACAAACAGTTTAATGAAGAGGAGGAAACCAGTGTTTTATCTCTGACATGAGGAAACTATTGTAGTTTGACTTGTGTTATTCAATCTGAGGCCCTAAGAAAACATAAAGGAAATACAATATAAATGAAAATTATGTACTTAATGGATTTGAGCATTACTGCTTTAAAATTGATCATTGGCTGTCCAGTTGAGATCAACTCTATTTCAGTCAGTGGAATAAAATGCATCTGACAAAGAAAGAAAATTGAGGTCAAAGACTTTGAGACTTGAGAACACCTGCACAGATAAATTTTCTTTATATTGTTACAAAAACACCTTGTTGCACTGCCCATGACATGGTTCTGAGGCAAGTGTTACCTGAGTGAGCAGAGAAAAAGGAAATACTGCCTGTCTAAATGTCCACTTTCCTTCCATTTCATGCTTTAAATAAGGTAATTTAGGTTAAAAACTCTGTGGAAACAAGAGGCCACATCCAAGGAGAGAATATTTCCCTGCGTGAGACTTTCTGTAGGCTGCAGATCTGTTTGCCAGTTCTCAGCTGTGTGTTTTTGAGCAGAATCAAAAACTGCCATCTTTTGCAGCCCATTACATTTACAGTCCTGTGCTTGGTGGCTGTGGGAGGTACCCCGTTGGCAGGGCTGGGAGCATCTGCAGGAGGGTGAGCAAAGCTGGTGTGCAATGCTCTGCTTTGAGTCAGCTTGGACCAACAGGGAAAGACTGAGTCAGATTCAAACCACAGGATGCAGTACCTTCCCTTAGGACCCTTCCTTACCAACCTACTTGAATGATGCTCGAATACACAACTTCTGCCCTCAGACTACTTCTCTTTTCAGACTGGTATGAGCTTCTTTGATTTCTTATTATCTAATACCCCGTCTCATTTTTAGTCTCTGTAGCTATCAAAGCAATCACATTTTGAGATAAAGTTGTTTGCTGAAATCTTTATAATATTGACTCGGTCAGAATAAAAATGACAGAATTTCTAAATAAGTTATGTAAGCACAGGATTTTAGTTTCAAATTCCAATATCTTAGATTGGCATTTTATGAAACAATTGTATTTATACTTTCAATAGAGACTAGGTGCTCTGTGTACTCTGAACCTCAGCCAGGAACCAGTAGATTCTGTTATGAAAAAGAACCTTTCTTGCTTCAGGACATCAAATATATTTCTGATGTGATGGATCACAATAGATGGTTTCTCCATCTTTTTTCTTTATACCTGCTGCAAGGCACATGTAAGAGAGAGAGAGCAGGACAAGGAGAAAATATTAAAAGTGAATGAACACAATTAGTTCAGAAAGAAGATTTGATACTTCAGTGAGAGCATGACCAGGTCAAAAGCTGTTGAATTAAATATACAACTGGGTAAATCTGCAACTGGAACAAGTTTTCATAGTCAATTTTCATTTCAGGCCTGTGACAAATTATTGCAGTTGGGGTGATAGTCCCAGAAACTTCAGTTTCCTTAAATTTATCTACTCACAGGTTTCTCTGCCTCAGTTCAATAATATCTGAAATTGGACAGAACTAATTTATATTCTTTTGTAATAAAGAAAGAATGTTTATTTCTCATAAGTCTGCCACAGTCACATACCTCAATAAAACTCTCTAGATTTGTCTGCACCCAATGAGTAACATTTAGTTTTTGTTGAATGTTGGTACAACTAGGTGGAGCTGTTCAATATTCTGCAGGTGTGCCTGAAAGCAGAATACATTCATCAGACTTGTTGTTGCCCTATGGGTCTCCTTGTACTAGTAGGAAAGATCAAAATGGTGAAATGAAGGCAAATAAGCCTGTCTGTCAAATTAATTGTAGATGCCATCCATACTTGAGAACCAAACCTAAAGCTCTCATTCTCTTTGCTGCTAAACTCTTCATTTATGATAGTTTGACAGATGGAAAGGTCACTGTGCAGGTTTTATTTAAGAGGTTTGTGCCATGGTAGCTTTTCTGCCAAGGGTAATCAGTTGCATTAAGGAATTTGCCAGAAAGAACAAATCTGTCTTACTTATAATTAGCTATGTTCTAATTATTTCTCCTAAATGGGCAGTCAGATAATAATGTGTAAACATAAAATAAGCATAGAACTGCAATTACTACACAGAGGATAGCCTCCCCCAAGCTGTGTAATGTTTTCAGGCTTTATGATGTTACAGAGCAAAACCACTCAAATTGGGCAGACCACAAACCTGTCTAAATTTTAAATCATCCATTTTTCCCTGTCAAGCAAAGTAATGGTGGGTTCCTTTTCCGCACTAATTTACCTTAAGCACCTCGTGTCATGGGAAATGGATCACCAGTGCACAGATCTGGTACTAGTAACTGTGGAAACGAACCTTAAATTTCATCTTCAGCTCTTGGTAGGATTAATACAACAAAACACAAGCAAAACATAATAAATACCAGAAAAGAGATTTCTGGTTAAAGACAGCTGGCTGAAACACCTCATGTACTTAGCGTGCCAGGCTCTTGGCATAGTTTCGTAAAAAATATTGCACTGGAAGATTGATGAACACTTCAAAAACTGATATCAACTCTAATTGATTCCTCCTGAAACCTGGCCTCGGTGACTCCAAGTGTGACAGTCCGTGCTGCCATGAGATTGCTGATGGGTTGCCCATAAACTCTCTCCCCGTTGCCAGAAACGGGCAAAGCTGTGTGTCTTTTCTGGATTTCACACGAATGGAATGTAAAGCATGCTGCTAATCTTTTCCAGCAGATTTTAGTGGTAGAAGATTAAATTAAAAGAGTTAAAATGTGGTTATCGGGGCTGCCCAATAAAAGTGTGCCTGAACACAGCAGAGGTACCTTTACATGGCCTGTGACCACTGCAAGTCCTTCTCTTCCAATGTGCAAAGGAGCGAGGAAGGGGGCAGAAACTGGAGAGGATCTAAGGCTGCACTGTGATCTGACAAATGGAGGAAGAGGATCTTGAGCCGCTCATTGTGGGAGTTGTGTGAGAGCCATTTTCTGTGTTCCTCCAGCAGTTGCTGGCAGGCTGCTCCTTCCAGATCCTCAGGGAGAAATACACCCACAGGTGGAGCTGAGAAGCCCTTTTTATTGTTCACCAGCTTTCAAGTACTTCAGTGCAATCCTCACATGCAGGCTCACCAAACAGACTACCAAAGACCTTTCCAGTGCAGTGAAATTTCCACTGTGGAAATTCTGGGAACTAACCTTCTTTTAGTTCTTGGAACTGAGAAAAAGTGACAGCTGCATGCACTTAAACTAGTGTCATAAGGGGTGGAAAACATGCAAATGGTAAAACCCTATTAATTTCAAAACAATAATTTACACTGTAATAATGACATAAATAAGCCTCTTCAAAGGATTTAGGGCAGGTATCTGGAAAAACATCCTGTCATCTACCTTTGATGAGAGCTTCAAGGTAAAAAATAAATGAGCAAGTGAATCTTTCTGTAGAAGGTTGTGTTTTCAAACATGTCCAAATAACTTCTTCAGTTCCTGATAGCAGCGTGCTAAAAGCAAAAGCAAATCATTAAAAATAGAGAAGGTACTTCCAGATTAATAGGTCTGGCTACAAAAATCACAAAGTCTCTCTTGAGGATTGCCAATGAATAAATTAAACTGGCTCCATTTCCACTGAATTAACATCAGACTAATTTCTCAAACAGTGAAAATAAAAACCAGAAGAATGTAATTCCTTGTACTGTATCTTTCTTTCTTGCAAATTCTGTCCCCAAGTGTTTTTTGCAAATTTAATTAAATGATTGACTTGTTAGAGGCACAAAGAAGGAAAACTAGAATATATAAGTAAAGGAAAAGAAATACGGTGAGTTTGATGAAGCCATGACTGAACAGAAAAAATTCACTAGTATTTGAAAGAAATCCTGAGTTAGGTATAAAGGAAAGAGGTCATACATCTTGAGTTACAGAAAGAAGAAATTACTCTCTTGTCAATAACAGCCAGATTCTGTGACGATTTAAGACAAGATATCCCTACAGAGTTGCAGTGATTCAAGCTATGCTGTGCAAAGTCTTTACTGTAGCTTTAGGCAGACTCTCAGACATGTCCAAAGAATAACAGCCAAAGGCTATTCCAGCCCAGGAATAGTCTCAAAACCACTCTCCTTTCCTCCCTGTTGAGCTCCGAGACGCTGCAAGGTCTCAATTTTTGGAACCTGTGGAAGGATTCCAGAAAGACCAGGCCAAAGAATTTTTTCAGTAGGGCATATATTAGTCATTAGCTGGAGGGCTCTAACATACCACTTCCCAGAGGCATTTAATAAGAAAATTATTTACTTATGTAGAAGAAGGTATTTACAACAGATGAGGGGAAGTTGTGGTCTGAGCCATTGCTGCTTAAAAAATGTACCAGATTCAGACTGAAGCAACCCATGAACTACTTGCTCTGGTTGTAAAAATGAACAGGAAGTTAATTACGGACAGTTAGTCAAATTCAAAAGAGTCACAATAGGAAAAGGACCACATGAAAATACAAATCCATTTAGGCTGAAAAATCAACTAAGAAAATCAAATTATTCTTGAGCCAACACTGTGTTTTACGAACTTTGGAAACTTGATTGCAAGGGAATTACTCCAGCATTTAAAATCAGCTATGTGACTTAGATGTCTTACTGAGTCAGGTGTCTTGTAGAAATACAGAAAGATAATCCTCAAAATATTTAGACTTCAGCTAGTAGAATTGCTTAGTGGTGTGGAATGTGCTAATAAGAGGTGGAAGGTTTTCAGGAATATTCCAGTTGTGGAGTTGTCATTACAAAATTTAATCCTGAACCTTCTATTTGTCTTCCAGAAATCTTTCATTGGAGGGAAGGGATGTGGCTGTTTTATGGAAGAGTAGGATCAAGCTTTTAGTTTGAGCTGATCATGTGAGAGACTGTGAGAGAATTTTTTTCCTGTAAGACTTTTTAGCTCTGTCTCCAGTCAACACGTATTATTCTCCTGCTTTGGAAATTGTTATTATTATGTACAATAGAACATGTTCTTATCTTAGTTCTGCTTCTGTGGTTTCAAACTTATCCTGCTGAAATCACAGGAGTAAATTAGACCTATATTTGCAAGAGTATATTTCAAATCTATATATACACAGTTGATATGCTTAGTAAAATTCTTGCCCGCTTAAAATTACAGAGAATTTTACCAGTACTATTAATTGAATCAGGATCCTGTCTCATGTTACTGCTGTACAGAATATCCATATGATTTAAGTTTCTTTTCAGTGTGGAGCTGAAAGCCAAACACTTAATCCATTTCAGGACTAAGAAACGTGTTCTCCTTACTAAAAAATGGTTTCCTATTCTACTGATGACTCTATTTTAATACAGAGGGCTTTGTTTTATGCCATATTTGAGATGGGTTTATTTGCAATTTGGCTTCACATGGGGTTACCCTAGGCCCCTGAAAATCCCTGTGAATGATTGCATCCATTAGCACAGAGCTATATGTTTCTTGGAAGCAACTTTTGCAAAAAAGATTAACCAGTAAGGAAGAATTTTTTTTTAATTTTTCCCCCTTTTATGAACATTCATTTTATGAACAAGGCATTCAGGCTTAGATATTCCTTAAAAATTATGAAAAAAATCTATCCCTGAAGATACCAAATGTCAATTAATTCAATTCAGTTAAAACACTGATTTATGTTCTGAAAGTGAGTCATTTCCCATTTAGCTACAGAATACTTCACTTTCCACTTCAAAGAGGAAGAAATAGTTCACAGTAAATATTATCTTCCCCTTAAACTTTTTTACTGATAGCATGCTTTGAATGCTAGAACTGTGCAGCTATTTAATCCATTTTCTAAATGAGGTCTATCTTGTAGACACATCTCTACAATGTACATCATAAAAATATTAAACTGAGGGAAAGACTATACAGCACATAAAATACAGCAGCCTTTTTAAGACTGACTTTGAATTTGCAATCAGCCAAAACGTCATTAGCTATCTTAAAGTCTTGGACACATGGCTGATGAAAAGCTAACGAAAGGAATGAAATTTGAAGAATTATTTTACTATCTCATATCAATTCTGATGGATTGTTTTCCTGTAGATTTTAAAATTTCGGAAAAAAACAACCCTGAACTGTGAAATAATATTTTCCTTGATCCCCTCTGACTTTTTTTTTTTTTTTTTTTTGTTAATAAGAGACAGGTAATTAAACCCCCAGATTTTCAATTTAAATTTGTAATCCTGTCATACCTTCCCTCTTTTCTGTCTCTAACTATTTTCTCTCTCTGTTATGTTGCTTTGAGGGGTTTTTTGTGGGTTTGGGTTTTGTTTCTGGGATGTTCTTATGCTCATTTTGTTTATTAAAATCCCTTCTTAAGGCAGGGAATACTGTTTAGCATCCCTGTGTACTGACCCAACCTCCTCAAACACTGTCTGCTGCAATCTCAGATGTTATGCAGGACTGAAATTGCAACATTACAAAAGAGTGGATCATTTTGAGCAGCTGCTTTTCCCTTTCCAGAGTTTCCTCTGATCTCTTTTCTTTGGGACATGAGAGCATCCCATTCTGTAGGTTCTTTCCCCACCCCTGTTGGCATAGGGGATGCTGTCGCTGTTCACAGAATAGAAACCCATCTGTTTAGTCTGGGGAGACACCACTTAACCCTGTACCCATTTGTTCCCATTCACTCTGGTTTCTCTGTGCTGTGATTTTCTGGTACTTGTGCAAAAGCTCTGACTACTGGATTTGTTCATGGAAAAATATGCAGGGAGCTTGTGCTTTGATATCTGCAAGCATCAACTACATATATCATAGAATCATAGAATAGCTTGACTTGGAAAGGGCCCTTAAGGATCAATTTATCACAAGGATATATTGTTGTTGGTTTCTTGAACAATGGACTTGAATGTATGACTTTGAATGTATTGCAGGTTCTTTATGGGAAATCGAACACTTTGAGTGTAAATTTCCAGTTGGATTTCAAACCATGGACATATTTCATCACTTATTTTAATTCTACCCAGGCAGTTAGTGGGTAAAAACCATCCAGAGTCCTCTGAAACATGAAATTTGGCAGTATTTGGCAGTTTGGCCCAGTTCTCACTAATACCTCATTCAGAGAACCTCACTGATACTGGATTCTCCTGCTCATTGACTCAGCAGAGAGGTCAGGAGGGCACTCGGCCTCTGTGCTTTGCATCCAGACAAACAGTTTGCAAAGACAGCACAAGAAGAGTAACTGACTGAGCTTGAACCTGCTGTAGGTAGACCCCAGCACCCACCTTACAGCCTGTTCTTCTTCCTTCTCTAAGTCATGTTGGAGTTAGATTTGCATGCTGATGACTAACGTTAACTGAAAAGTTCATTAACTTATAAGAACAGAAAATCACACCAGATTGTTTAGCTCAATTAATCAGAAGTAACTCTCACAACAGATTGAAGAGTATTAGAATAAAAAAGGATGTCCTCCCCGCATGTATCTTTCCTGCAGTGCAGCTTGCAGATGGTCATCTTTAAATCTCAGTTCTTCAACTCTCCAAAAGCCCAAAATGACGACCCACATTTTCCAGTCACTGTAATCAGCGCATGGAGGCTGCCAGGGTTGAGCCCATGGTTACAGCAGCTTTTCCCAAGCCCTAAAAGAGGGAGCTAAGAGCTGAGTGACAACCCTCCTCAGGGCTGTGCTCTGGACTTTACAGCATTTGAAAAAAAGTTGCTTTATGCAATAACTAAAGTTTTCTGCATTTCTCAAAGAATGAATTTCACCCAGGTGAATTCTTGTGGGTTTTCTTACTCTTTTCCTTCCTTCTCCCACAGCAAAATCAACTCCAAAGGGGTAAAGTAGATCTCTGCATGACATAGCTGGGTGTTTTCCCTTTCTCACTGAAAGCCCATCAGCAGTTATAGACATATGCTTTCTTAATTATGGACATGTATCAAAGGCCTTCCTCAGTAACTGCGCGGCCACTGTACCTCGGCAGATCTTTTCATATTCCAACATATCAGGAAGCCAAGTGCTGAACGTTTTCCCCAAACAGAGTCACAGAATATGCTGAGTTGGAAGGGACCCAAAAGGATCATCGAGTCCAACTCCTGGCCCTGCACAGGACCATCCCCAAGAGTCACACCACGTGCCTGAGAGTGTCACCCAAACACTGCTTGAACTGCGCACTGACAGCACCCAGCCCCTCTGTGCCCAGGGCAGGTGCTACAAGGAAAATTCACAACAGGGAGGGGGACACAGAGCTGGGAAAAGCCTTGAGCTGTTTAGCTATGACATTTCACACACACCAAGTGAGTTTTCATCTTCTCTTCCCCGGAATTTGTGGCAGCAGCTCTGAATGGGAATTCCTGCAGTTTGAGGCAGAAACACTTTGCTGGGGAAAGAGGTGCTGTTTAATCTCTGTTTAGTATTAGGGCTGCATGCCCTTGGTTGCTCCTCTGGCAGTTGTTGAGGCTTAGCTGATTGATTTCTCAACTGGTGATCAGGCATCTGTAGAGAAGACATTGATCTCTGCAAAGCTGGTCACATTATGTCCTAGTATAATAAGCAGCTTAATTCAGGTTTTCAGTGGTATTTATGAATGAAGCTGGAGTCTGTGTCATCCCAGCCCCCTGCTATCAGTTATCTTGTGCAGAGGGCAAATTTCTCATCTCTCGTCTTCTCTCCAATGTTTTGACATATCTTGGAAAAACAGGCATTGTAATCTACATTCACAGAGAATGTGTATTTTTAGTTTAGCTTTCTAAACTAAAGGGAGCCCCTCCTTTTTTTTCTTTTCCCTGCCCCTCCCCTCCTTCTTCCCTATCTGCTTTTGGTGTGCATGAATGTGGATAAATGTGTGTAAATGAGAGGGCACAACAGACATGACAGATAATGAAATAATTGCTGTCTTTGCCCTTCCCTCCCTCTCTCCTCTCTTCTCCAAACATTTTCTGAAACAGCACTAACACATGACAATGTGCATTTATTCTCTCATCCCGCCAGTTCAGTGAAGCCATTGGGGTGTGTTTAATTTTCTTGCTTTGATGTAGAGATTTCCTTGTATTCTGTATATTACTGCCACAGAAGGCAGCACTCGAGCAATACATCATCTGTGAGCAGGGAGGAACAGGATCGAAGCTCCCCGACATTGACACACTGCGCTTTTCAGGGCAGACCCCCGAGTCCTGGGGTGCATTAAACTAATTCTGCTTTAGTAGAATTTCAGTCTCAGTTCCTTTTTTATAATGTACGTCTGTGATCGGTGACCATCAGAGTAAGGAAGGCATGACAAATCCATGGAATGAAGTTGCATTTTCTTTGCATTTTTCCCAGTGAACTGCTTTCAAAAGAAAGCAGAACAGGAGGGAAATACAGCTGCAGATGATGACAAAGGAAATCAGATTTGTTTAAACACGGCTGGAAACAATGCTGGAGATGAAGACAGCAGTTTGAAATCATTTTTATGGTCAGTCAGAAGCTGCATAAGTACTTCCCAAATAAATTCAATTTTCTTTCAGGCTGACATGCTTTGTGCAGTAACTTTTGGGAACATTTGCAATATGTCTGGAGACTGATGCAATTGTTAATAGTACTGTTGCCTTCTGCTTCCTGTTTTGTCAAAAAAAAAGCATGTTGTTCTCATAGTAGTCTAATAAAATGGAGATTCCAATTATCCTCAAAGCTTTTTTTCTAACCTAAGTCTGCTCTTTGGATTGATTTTTTTTTTCCTGCATGGATCTTCATAGTCCTGATACCATGATGACTGTAAGCAAACAATGCATGGCCACTCCCTTTGCGGTGCAAGGGAGAGAAACCCATAGTCTTATATGTGCTGAAATTTTACTTTTGTCAACCAAAACATTTTTTCTTTACACACTGTTCTGATGTTTTGTCTCGGTGAAAAAAAGTTTGAATTTTGATTACTTTTTCTTTAAATTGCAATTACTGACTGTCAAGAATTTCAGCAAACTTTGTAGCTGATTGGGAAGCATAGAAAAAGCAAAGGTAGAGTTGCATATTGTATTTTAAATCTCAACAATTCTTAATTCTTCCCAAATAAGTTTATGTGCTAGTAACATAAGCAGTCCTCAGTACAAAGATGAGCTGGAAGTATCTCACCCCACAGTGCTGTGGTTCCATAAGGACTCCCAGGACTCAGTTACTGATTTTGCAGGTCTTTTGGGTTTAATAGGCGTGGATCAGAGGTGGATGCTGCCCAAATAAACGGAGGAAGATCAGTGTGACTGTGGTCATTTCTGTACCACACTAAGGAGCTTATTCCTCACTGGGTAATCCTAATGAGGAAGAGTAAAATGGTATTAAGGTTTTGAGTAAATCTTCTTGTAGAATAAACCTCTGACATGCCATTTGGATGTCAGTAGCAGAAGGGCCGTGGCTTGATGAACCGGTAATGGGTTGGGATCTGTAGATTCCTGATTTCTAGCGCCACCTGTGACACTGAGAGAAAACACAGTCTTGGTCAGACACCTTGGTTTTCCTTCACCACAATCTCGCAGTTCGTAAGTGATAAAGTTTTTGCATTTCCCCTGACAGAGTCCTCATGCAGAGGGAAATAAGTCAAGTGAAGAGGAGGAAAGAAGCCCTGTTGCTTGTGTTGAAATGTATTACAGATGAGACTAGACAGTAATGTGTTATCCGAAAGGCTTTATTCCTTGCTACCTTAGGGACAATTGAGCTTTAGCACATGCATAGCTGATCTTGACAGCGTGTCTCTTTATCTATTAAGTATCATTTACACTGCAGGCTGGCTCAGAACTGTATTCAGGGGAGTGCAATTTCGTTGCCAGAGTATTGATCAAAAGGCTTTTCTTTTAATGCAAAAAGACAAGATACAGACTATGTATGAATGTAAAATGGATATCTAGAATGCTGAAGGACTTATTTTCTATTGGAAGATAAATTTGTTTCATTAATGAAGTGGTGAAGGATGTTTGAATTCTACTTTGTACAACTTCCAATGAGGCAGTGCAGTAACCAGGCACTTCTTTGTGTATGGGATCTGCCTATGTCAATGAATCATTAAAAAATCAAAGGCATTTGACACTGAATTATTTGACTACAGTGACAAGCCATTAAACCCCAGTCCTGCAAAGAATGGCTTGATTTTCTCTTTCCTCCTAGAGATAATGTGTGATGAGCCTCTTAAAGGAAAAAGGTGCTTTTCCTGATCCTGGTACTAGAGTTCACTCTTGGGAGAGCCGGGCTTAGTTCCTGTCTCTGCCATAAACTTTGTATGATTTAAGCAAATCACTTATGTCCCCTGCACTTCAGCTTACTATTAAATGAGAAGAATAATATGACCTTCTCACCCTCTTCTGCATTTGGGGGAAGAAGCTGTTGTGGTGTGTTTGCACAGTGTGCGCCACAATAGGGTCCCAGTTTTGTGTGCCGCCTACAGGCACTACAATGAAAAAAAGATAGTGATAGTATTTAAATGCAAATTTTTGTAATTCCCACATGAAGTTTCCTGAAATAAGAAAACATTATTTTGTCTGAGAAAGTTCTTTGTAATCAGATGTAGTTGCCTGCAAGGACTAAAAAGCTCACGCGCATTCTTGAACATTAAAAACTGAACTGCTTTTTCTGGTCTTCAGATCGAGAGCATTTCAGTGCTTTGTGGCTCATCATTAAGGAGAATATACTTTACTCTACATCAGGGTCACAGTCTGTACTGCTGTTTTAGTCAGGAGATCCCTAATCACTGTCTTACTAATTTGTTTTTATAAAAAATATTAGTTTACATTACTGCTAAACTTCCTTAATTACTTTGTATAATAAAAGTAAGAAATGTTGCCAGCTTGTGCTACTAGGAAAAATAACTTCTATTCAATGTGATCCAGGGGGATACTTTCACAAGACCCTTGTTTCTAGGTTAAAACTGTGGTGTGTGGGCTTTAAATGCCTGGTAGAGAAGCTTCCACAGCAGGGGTATTGCAAAGGCGGTAGGAAGGATATGGCAAAGATACTTTGGGGTGTTTGAGGTGTTCGAGGATGTGGCTTATGCCAGCAGTAACTTGTAATGGCACAGCCAGAGTGTTGTGGCAGTCTGAGAAATGCTGCAGTCCTTAAAGCAGCAAGCACAGGCTGACACTACGTGCCTTATTGTAACTGCTCTCCATCCCTGTTTATTGGGCTTGTGAGACTGGTTGTCTCCGTGTTTAAGCAAGAAGTGCTGGCAGAGATAGTCTCGAGGATAGCAGATGCATGGAGGTAGCACGAACTCACCTAATCTCCTCCTGAGCAGGGATAACTAGCCAAGGGATCATCCTGCAAACAGAGCTGTGTTGCTTCCAGTGCTGGTACAGGTTCAGAGCTGTCTTGCATCACAGAGTGTGGGCACACCTTTGGAAAACCAGCACAGAATCTTTCCATGTCATTTAACAAAATAGTGTTATTCTTGCTATTTAAAGGTGCCAGATACGGTCTCCAAAAGTTTCAACCTTTTTTCATTGAGATAGGCAGAACATTTTTCTGCCATTTCACAAGGACAGGGTTTTGTATTCCCCTCATATTAATTTCTCAGCTGAGGTTGCTGGATAGTGTCAGTGGGTAATATGAGGACATCAGTTGACTGAGAACTGTGGAAGCCACCAGCTCACATCAAATACACCTTTAAATGGCTTTGATATTTGGCACCTTGTCAAGTCAGGACAGAGCTGATCTTGCACTCTAGGCCATATCACAATACTTAGCCCCTCTACTACTTAGACTCGATTAAAAAAATTCTATGGGTAGCTGGTTTCGTTCATTCTTTGATGCTGATACTCGGTCTAATTTCTCGCCACTGACATTAAAGCAACGTTTTGCCTATTTTATTACTATTTTAATTAATGTATCTTTTAAGTCTATGTCAACTCTTTCTGTTTTCCAGACATGTCCCAAATAGCTGAGCGATGTTCCCTTCACATATACCTCCCTGAAATTCAGGACAGAGAAATTAGTTTATCTGTCTGGACTATGAGTGGTAGGAGGCTTCACTTCTTTTGATGTTTTTGTTACGCTGGGAAATCAAGTCCTGAAATCAGAACACCTCATTTATCTCACAAAATTAGATTGGTTTCAGCACAACCCAGTAAAGAACATCTGTGGCTACACACAATGTGCCATTAGTGTATCAACCAAATGAAAGGACTGTACGTGGTATTTGATTTCAGAGATGCCTGTGGTGCAGTTATATTTTTTGTAGTGCTAAATATAATAAAGTATGTGATTGTTTCAAGTAATATGATGTACTTAACTTGTCTTTATTTGCTGTAGCATCTGTAAAGCCCCAAAAAGAGAAATTATTCTGTGAAGGTTAGAGAGCTTCTTGTATTTGTGTTACCTGTGTACATCTGAGCATTTCTTCCCTGGGAATATTTGAATCTATTTTAAAAATAAAATTATTTGAATTGGAGCTGGTTCAAGTCCTCCTCAAAGGCCCAGTAGTGGAACTATTTTATATCCCTTTCTTCTGAACTACAAATGATCTTACCTGAGGTGCAAGAAATTTCATCTCTCTCTCTTTTGTCTGGTAAGACATAAAACAGGGGAGGGTACAATGCGCTGATTGTGATTATTTAATCCCTTGCATCAATCTGTTAAAAGGGGCATTTTTAGGACTCTCACAGAGTAATTTTTGAAGGGTATCATCAGAGAGTGTTCTTCAATATTTCATGGTCAGGGAAGTAATCTGAAACCCAGGGGACTCAAGGCGAATCAGTCTAAAGTCCTCAGACTTCTGTGACTGTTTTCAGAGTTGGTTTAGGGACAGCCAATTATTGCATTAAAGGAACACACAAAGGCTTCAAGTTTTATGGGATGCAATAGTCAGTTAAAAGAAACACGGATAGAAGAAAAGAAAATACAAGAATCCTTTAGTCATTATATGTTGGGGGGGATGAGAGGGATTGCTGTCTCACATACTTTGTGGGATGACCTGGAAGACTTAAGTGAAGATGAAAACCAGTTGGTGTCATTAAAAATTACTGGAGGCAAATGGGAAAAATGGGAATGTAGAGAAATGCTTTTAATTATGCTCACGTTAAAGTGCACTGGAATTAAATTGACTGAGTTGAACTTTGGTGACATTTTCTGGCGAAGATACTGAAGCAAGTTTATAAAAACAGAGGTCAAGGAGCTTTGGTAGCATCTTACACGAATGAATAGAAAATATGAACCTGTGACCTGTTAAACCAAGTGGGTTAGGTAATATATTTCTGTATCTGGTAGTTTAATCAGTGGCTTGGAAAAGATAGATGGCATTTTAGGAAATTCAGTATAAAGTGCACCTGGAATTTAAACTAAGCAGTGAAGTACAGAACAAGAAGGGATTATAATAACGTTTTTAACTATGCTACTGAATGTGCTCTATGATTGTTAGGAACCAACCATAAAATGAGTTAAAATAGGCACCATATTCTTTCAGCTTCAGACATCGGTAGCTACTGAGCCCTCCCTAGGCAAAGAATATTGTCAGGAATCTGTGACTAAAATCAATTACTGCCTAGGCAGCTTATCATCTGGAGGAGGGAAAGTTTTTCATTTTCTTAACTTGTGCATCCTGGTTTTGAGTTTTGAAGAACTTACTGTGTTCAGTAACTCGGCTGCTTCCATAGGGTTCTATTTTCAAAATTAATTCCCAAAATTTTAAACCGGTTCATTTCAGGGGGCTGCAGAGAAACTGCAGGGAGGGGAACAGTATGTCATCTTCCTTTTTTAATCTAAAGACATCATTATTTTTTCTCTATTTTTATAGGACGGTCCTGAAAACCTAGAAAGTGCTGCCCTTCTGACAACGGGTGTTGCTTCAGTCATGCTGGTGGTGACAATGCACAGAACCAAATCCCTAAACTGATGTTGGTCAAGTGACTATGTGGAGGATCCAAAAGGAAAGAAGACTTTGACACATATTTATATGTAATTTTTCATGAGTTGCCACAAAACTTAGTTCTGCTTTTGAAATAAGGCAAACAACATATAAAATACCTGCTTTGTGATGAATTTCATATATTTACATGAGCTAATTATTATCTTTCTGATAGCTGTTTTGCTTAGTGTCTTTGGCTGCATTTGATTCCTTTGCTTTATTGTATTTGCAATATTTTTGTTAAAATTATTTATTAGGCTACACTTAAAAGCCACAGATGACACCGGGGTCTCGAGATGTACAAACGTTAAGAGAAAACTGTGAGGAAAAACAGAGATGTGAGTGGACAAATAAGTGACAATGGTCTGGTATTGAGCGAGGCAGCTGAGACTGGAGGCTCCTCCACTGCAGTCCTGCGAGGGCTTCCAAAATTGCCAGAGTTCCTTTGAGATCCCAGCTGTCAGAAGCAAATTGCCACAATTCTAAGGACTGAGTGGAGCTCAGTCAAATACCTGCTGTGTATATCAAGTATATTCTGATACGTTGTCAAATCTTTTTTTTTTCCTCTCACATTTTTTGAAGTATTATTAAATTGTCTTAACTTTGGTAGCCAGTTCCCTCTTCACTTTTTAAAAAAAAGGTTTTTGATGAAGAATAAACGAGTTTGCACAGGTAATTTTGCAAAATCTTTGACTTACGATGCCTGCCACACTGTATTTCCTATAGATCAGTCAGTTAAGTCTTTCATGTTTAGAAGGTTCAATTCAGATGAAAGTGGAGAGGACATCCAGAATGCGTAAAACAAAATTGTATCACACATTTATGTCATCCTGATGAATTGCTTTGCAATAGACCCTAATATGATTTTCACAAAATATATTTCCAGAAGTTTTTTTTTTTTAAATGTCACTATCTTCTCCAGTCTAGGGAGATAACTGTTTCACACCTGTTATTTATGGTCAGTTTTCTCTTCCTTGACTTCTTTATGCATTGAATTCAGACCAGATTTCAGGTGTTTGTAAATGCTGGTGACTGTGATGCTTGTTAATTGCATAATAACTTAGATTTTCTGAAATTGCAGAGCACCACTTCCTTGCATCCTATTAGTTTAAGTATGTATCTGTTTGTAAAAATGTTGCATTTAAGTAGTAATCCTAAATCAAATTCTTTCATTGGCTTTTCATGTTAGACTTTCCTTGTGAACAATTACAAGCTGATAGTTGGTTTTCTCAGATATTGTGTCTGCTAGTGATGTGTAAATCACCCTGTGTGGCATAGACTGACTTTTAGTTGACTTAAAATGAAACCATAAATCTATGAGCTGAATATTCACCTCTCTGTTTTTCAGCATTTACAGTGAAACTCACTGTGTACTTTCTAGTTCCTACCACCTTCATGTTTATTGGGGCTGAAACCTTGACATCAGTGTTTGTGAGCCTTTTTCCCAGAGTGAAGTAGTTCACCTGTGTTCTCATGGCTTTGTAAAAGCAGTATCTAAACTGCCTGTGGGATTAAATCCTCAGAGATTTGTTTTTCTCCTTTCATAAAAGCACCTTGGGGCCACATTCCCAAACAGAAAACAATAAGGCTTGTGCCTGAAGTTGGGCTTCAGGTCCACCTCTGCTGACGTTTGAAGCTGAAGGTGGATTGTCACCCGTTCCCTGCGTGGTTTTCTGGAGCTTGGCCCTCACTGCCTGGGATTTTATTCATCAAGGTAGCTGAGAACAAGCAAGGTTGTGAGCAGAGTGGGAGGGAATGGCTCACATGAACAGAGAAAATGCTCTGTCACGTGAAAGCTGAACTCAGCCACGAGCCTTTATGCTGCTCTCCCATCTAAGTGACGGAGGAGCAGCAGGGAGCCCCATTACTTCACCCTGTGGGGGCTACTTTATCTTCATAAACGGGAAAGGGGCCAACACCAGATTGCTGCTCTCCTGCCACGCGGGAGGGGAAGAGGTGGGCAAGCAAGCACCTGAAAAATACTGAGTCCTGATGTTATTTTTCATCCTTTGTAGATTTATTTGCCGATGTTTTTGTATTTTTCCAGAAGTGCCACGGGGAAAGAAAAAAAAAAAATAATAATAAAAAAAAAAAAATAAAAGCAAGCTGCCAGGGAAAACAGCCAAAACTGTTTTCCACTAAAAGTAGGGGATGACTGAGAGAGGTAATAAAATCATATTTTGATTCTTTATCTTCTCAAGCTGTATTACAGTAACCTGTTAATATTTATTTATGTTTACCTGTTAGTAAAAGGACTGATGTGCTAATCAGAGTAACTTTATGGACAGTAGTTCCAGTTTAGAATCACAGCTAGCTGTGGTAAAAGTGCAGAGATTGCCTTGCAGCAATTGTTCTTGAAAAATATTTCCAATTCTTGTTACCAAGAGCAAACAAGCTTTTATGCACTAGTGGTGTGATATGAACTGTCCGAGTTATGAGCACCTCTCAAGAAAAAAAGCAGATCCTGATAGCACTTATTTTATAAAGATAATTTTCTTCCACTGTCAAAATTAATTCTCCCTAGCTTTATAACTTTATTGCACACTCTCCACCAGCTGAAAGAACATCAGTGATCTGCCAAATTCAACTTTAGCAAGTCCATCACTTCCAAGCTTGTTATATCCTATATTAATAAATGCTGGTAATAACAGATATGTGGATTGAATGAACAAGCTGTTTATAAACCTCAGGAAAGTTTCAATTAAAACATTTTATCTTCAGGATGACCAATCAGCTAGCTTTCTAAAGATACAGATATGAGAAACACTGGTTTAATATTTTAAAATGCTCATATCTTTCCTCGAGCAGTTACATGTTCTTTGTGGTTGCAAAAGCTCTTCTCTATGAAAAAAAAAAAGACCTTTCTGTCAGTAAAAGATTTTTTCATTGCAAAAGACAGCAGTGAAATGAAAGAAAAAGCAAACAAGTTGACTGTAGGGAGAAAATGGCACTGTTTTAGTCAATAGATCAGCTATTTTTGCCTGTTAATCAGGTGCATTTACTGTATTGATCGAATGACACCCTCCCGTTCTGTTTGTGTGCTATGGTGGTAATGATGCTGCAGTTGCAGGTGAATGAGTTGGGATCTAGTCTGAATCTAGTGTGGAGCATGAAAAGCTCCACCTGGATTATTAACACATTATTTGAGTTTACAATGTAGAGGGTTAGATTTTAGCTTGCATGTTAATAGTAAATTCATTTAGCCTCTGAGATACCATAAATACGCTCCACTTTAGGGATGGCAGTGGTCTGCGCAGTGTGAATTTAATATAAATTTGAGGTAATAAAGCTGAACACTGCAGTTTGGTGTGACACATGTCAGACTTGGAGCACTGCCACACAAAGGTGGCCAAGTTATCAAGAGCAATTTTGTCTGCTAAAGCGGCTGAATTGCCATCAGATTTGTTCTGGCTGGCACCATCCTAACACAAGAGCTCCTGTCACAGACTTTCCGTTTGGGGATTGATTTTGTACATCTTTCGGTGCACCATCTTTCACAAAGGAGCAGGATTCTCACACAGTTTCATTTTGAGGTTTGCATTCATTGGAATAATGAGCAGCAGAAGCCTCTATTAGATTTATGAAACTTTAAATCAACCAGTGTAACCAGGTTGCCCAGAGAAGCTGTGTATGCCCCATACATTTCTGTAGGTTCCCAAATAGATGTTTCTGTAATTTTGTGTCTTTTTAGCTGCATCAGCTCCAGCTATTTCAATGCACAGGGCACCCAAGCAAGGTGAAATGTCAGTTTAGAGATGGAGTGTTGGCTTGGTAACTTAATTTTAGAATACAGAGATTTTTTAGGTTGCCTTAAAAAAGAAAACTGGGATCTAAATGAGTTTTTCTACTTTTCTGGGAGCTTGAGGCTACTATAGGTGACTTCCATGTTGAAACTCCCCTAGTCAGCACAGTAGCAGGTTCTCGTGATTGAAAACTGGTCAATTATCAGTTTCCCCAAGCAAGAAATGCTATATACCCAGCAAATCTGTCTAACCTGATTAGGATATCTGGAGTGAAGGCATTCAGCCTTTCTTTACCTGAGGGCTCAGTGCTTCTAAGTGTCCTTTCTAAATTCTGCTTAAAACATCTTTCACTTCAACCTGCCTGTTTCTCTCTGTGCCAATCAAACACCGCTAACCTCTCCCCTCTGCGTCCTCACAGTGAGTGCACATGAAGTCTTCTGAGTACGCCACAAATTTTTCAAAACTTCTCTCACGAAGGCTTTTCATGCCTTCCTGTTTGTTGGGTTGGTTTGGGGTATTTTTTGGTATTCTGTACAGAATTTGAGGCCCTAATACTGCAACTCATTCTGTGTAGGAGTAAACCAGTGCGCATTTACAGCCCCAGTGACTCCAAAGGATGGGGTGGGGGTGCCAGGGGAAGGATGGGTAGCAGGGTTTTGAGTAGTCACAGCTTTGAGATCATATTAAAAGTATACGGACTCCCAGTTACGTAAATATTATACTAGAGGATAATAAACCAGATATTAATTCTGTAAACAGAGAGGCATTAGATACCCTGGGTGAGACAGATTTAATAAAGAGCTTGAAAATTAATCAGACTCCCTGTCCCCCGTCCTTGCAGTCTTGCTCTGAAGGTCAAAACCTGCCATCAGCAGATGTTAAAAGGCCTGTGTTGGACAATCTTTGACCATTTTTGAGGACGTGAGGCCTTCAGCCCACCACTTCAGGGCCGCACTGTGGACAGACCCTTCCTCAGCTGGTTCCAGGGTGTGTGGGATTTAATTAGGGAGATGCATGAATTCCTCTGTCACCAGCAGGTTCAGGCTGGCCCAGGATGCAACAGCCCAGGCAGGGTACAGGTCTCATCCTCACTGCTCAGCCACAGCTTTTTGATTGTGTGCGTGGTCTGCATTTTTGGCTAAACTTTAAACAAAGAGATTATGCAATTCTGCCCTCTGTCAAAAGGGTTCCCTGGAGTCAGTGAGGAGAAATTCTCAAGTGTTCATTCTCAAGCTGTGATCTTACCACGCCATTAAAAAGGGAGTAAGTACAGCTTACTCGTAGGTTAGGTGTGGGATCTCATGACCTGTTTGGACCCAGCAGTGTATTTTCCTACAGAATAATGATTCCAGCCTTCCTCTGCTTATTGCTTCCATTATGTATTTTATGTACTGTAAATTCTTTTGACTCAAGCAAGTCTTAACTTACTTCACAGAAAATGGTAAGGGACCAAACTTTCGTGTCTGGGTGCTGATTCTGGAGATTTTAATTAAACTTACCTTTTGTTCTGGAGGATGATGAAAAATACTAAGAGTCATGAAAATATGGTTAACAAGCATTACTGTTTTACAATTAATTGTAATTTTGTTGAGAATTTATCAATTTTAGTTCAGAAACTCGTTCTGCAGTGTAGCCTAACATAGTACTCTGCTTTGAACTAGTTAAAATCTTTCCTAGTGGCAGGAAGGTACTGCATGGTTGTGTTAAGCAGATGCCACTTGCATAGTATTTTTTTTCTGATGTTTGGATTAAATTCATTGGGTGAATATGCACCTCTTATTTTTGGCACTGTCGTCTACTTAAAAGAATAACCAGTAATGTCTAAGTCGTAAGACAGTTCCAAGAAACGTGATGCTGAGTTTCCACACATGAAAAGTACATAAATTGACTCTACATTTTTTTTTTTTAAAGACAAATGAAAAGCAAACAGTCGAAACAAAATTAGATTGCCATTCAGTCTTCAAGCTCACAGTAACTTCTGGTGGTTACAGCTAATGTGAATGTACTTTTTTTTGGTTCAATCATTATTTTTAACAGGGAAGCCTATCCAATCATTAACTGGATCATGAAGTCAATTCCTTTCATGTATTCAGTAGCTCATCTTGTCTAAATTGTTTCAGTTCCTCAGAGATAGTTTTTGAATATGCATGACATATTTCAGCATAATAACTAGGAAGTCACTTTATGTTGCATCTCATTAGCAAAATAAGTACCAAAACAGGTTTCCTTTCCTTTAGAGGAAGCTCTTCAATTAGCTCCAGAGAACAATTCACCTTCAGCTCCCTCACACATGTTAATACCTATTCCTGAATATTTGATCTTAAATACTAGACTAGATTCACTTTAATTGCATTGCATATAATTTACTCTTCCTCTTCAAGGATGATAAAAGACTGGAACAATTTTGGCAGAGTTCTAAGTAGGGTATAAACCAAAGTCTGAATCAAATAATTTGTTCTGTGCTGTGGCACAATGTTTATGGGATGGAATGCTCAGCTCTGGCTTTCAATCAGTGCCATGGTACCAGGGCTCCAGGAGTAGCTTTTGGCTCAGGTTGCTCCTTCCCACAAAGCAGGATTTAGGAGGACAATATATGTAAGTGGTAGAGCCCTCAAGTCAGTGCCACTCCTACAGCCCATGTAAGGGAGAGCTCAGGACTTGCTCCACCATTGTTTGATATACCACATCAATATATATCTATAAAAATGTATTTATGGGGTTTCAAAATACGAGTCATATTTTGAACAAGTAAATCCTTGCATACCATCTGGAATGACTTCGTTCTCTGCCGCAGCAGAACACAGCAATCACCAAACTGTGCTCTGTGACACCACACGACGGTTTAGGACAGGAAACAAATTCACTGTACCTTTGAAACTAGAGGGAAAGGCTGTAGAAGTAGTTCATGGTGCTTTGATGAGGACACAGTCTTTTGAAATCTTAGGATTGCAGTCCTACGTGTAAATGGCCATTATAACTGCAGGCGCTTTTTTTGTTTGATGGGGTTTTTTTGATGCTCTCCCAGATGCCTGTGTTTTCATATGGACAGAAATTCTCAGAAGAATCCCTGGGCTCAGGGGATGTGTCCCAGGAATAATGAAAGAGAAGCACAAACAGCCCTTGTGCTCATGATAGCTAGTCTGTCTTTGCAATGCCCTGAGTAAATGCTGGTTTACTATGAGTTTTACACTGTGTTTTTGTCATGGGGGTCAAGGGAACCGTGAATTGGAAAAAAACTCAGGATTTTTCTAACACACCCAACTGCTTACCTCGAGGCAGGCCAATTTGGATTACAGAAATAAAGTGCATGTAGGATTGCTGGCCTGGAAGAATGAATGATTGCTCTGTGACTCCAACCTGTAAGAGTCATGAAGCAATCTCGCAGATAGAGGAATCTGCTCAGTACACTGGTTGTTTGGTGGTTATAATCGTATTTGACACGCTTTCCCTTCATTTGCTCTCAAGTAATTTATCAGAAATGTTCATATTGAAAACAAAGCCTTTCTGCAATAAGAATTTGATGGAAACATAAGACATGTTACTGTGTCTACAGTATGCTCAGTAATTCAGGGGAAAAGAGGGATTATATGTCTGCCTTAAAATTCTGACCTGACGCAGTAAAAACCACACATTTATAACCCTCATCTGTGACAGTATGTGACTCCCCATAAACATTTTTTGCTGCATATTGTACACATTTTGTGAAGAACAGATGTGGAATTCAGAGCCTTATGTGCTGTGGATTGTTATGAAAATCAGTAAAATACATGAGTGATGGTGGAGGAAAACAGATGTGTGATGTAAAAGAAAACAAATGGCATCTCAGTGGGACGTGGCCTGGGCAGAGCAATCGTTCTCACTCCTCAAGTAATTTCCATTACTCCAAGGAGCTGCTTTATAATTAATGTTCTTTGTTTATGGTACACTTATGTCTTAAAAAAAATAGAAGTAGACATGTCCTTCACCAAGTATCACAGCATGCGGGCCAGCAATTATTCTTATATAACTTGTATTGTATGTAGGATAAAGCTCCCATGCAGTACCCAACACTGAAGGGCTGATAGCACATTCGCAGTACAAGTCAGGAAAAAAAGAATTCTTTTGAGTGGGGCTAGGGAGAAAAAAAAAACAACTTTGACTCTCCAGCCCATCTGTACTGATGAGTGGGCTTGAGGTTTGATGCTGTCATATTCGCAGAAAGTATAGAAGTACCAGGAAAGAGCTCTTCTCTACCTTCTTCCACCCTTGCCTTGCCTGAGGAAAGGCTCAGGTCCTGTGCTGGAGGGCTGGGAGAGATCTCTGTGGGATGATTCCTCTAAAGGTTTGAATCAATTCTCGTAATTTTTATGAGTAAACCTGCAGGAACTGCTTCGATTCCAGGCCCTTTGGACCAAGCATCCCGATCCCAAGAATCCCTTCTTTATTCAAACCCTGCAAGTGTAGCATAGCACTTCCTCTGGGCTTAGCTCCTCTGAATAGACATTTCTGCGATGCTACTCATGTTTTAACTACATCATCTGCGAATCCACAGTGAACTAACATCTGTTGAATCAAACGGATTATAAGTTAGAAATATTTTCTCTGGGCATTAACTTGTTTAAAAGTTTTATTTTGATTAAAACCCCCAGCAGTTGTCACTTTTTTTCACAAATTCGTTTAAGGAATGTCTGACCTGGTTGACTCAGCTGCAGAACGCTCGACATTGTGAAGTTTCTATTGCTAAAAGAAGATAAGCTCACCACCACTAAATTACCTGTAACTTAGGAGAGGAATATGTATTTTTGAACTGATTTTAAGAAATAAAAGCTTCTAAGTCAAAATGTGATCAAAATACTTCTTCGTTATAGAAATTTTGGAGAAAATCTAGATACCAGACAGACAGACAAGTTTGATATGTGTGAGTAGTAGGTCAAGGTTACTTGATCAGAATTCAGTTAAAACCTTCAAACATTACATTTCACTTACATCCTCTTCCAGCAAAAAGGACTTCAGCTCTATGCAAGAAAAAAGGAGAAAATGGTCCATTACTGTGCTGGGATTTAAAGTGCCACATTCAAATGGGTCTGTCTGAATCTTGTCTGTCTCGTATGGAAAAGGTTTATTTTAATTAATCCATAGCATAAACATTTCTTAGTACTGGCCTGGATCTTGAATTTTGGCATATAAATTCTCAGGGCTCTCTGTCTCTCCTGATATTTGGTAGTTTTATTCAAACTGTGGCTTTTATGGTCCAGTGGTTACCTGGTTACGTATCTCATTTTGAAAATGTGGCTGGTGTACGTTGAAAATATCAGATGCACACGACAAAAAATGTAAATACATTGTTTGTGGGGGAAAGATTCACACTTTTACATACATCTCATATTTTTTTTATGGCCTGACTCACATTTTTAATGCTAGTGTTGGCAATATTGCTGTTTTTCTCCAGATGGTTCTATTTGAAAGGGAAAAAAACTAACAGTACCCAGTGGGACATTTATCTTGAAATTCAAATAGCAATGGTAGATATGCAAAAGAAAGAAGATGAAAAAGAAGAGAACGCACAAATCCAAAAATCCCAGAACAGATGTTTAAAGCCGGATTATATCTTGTCTACTCAGGGATGCTCAATAAAATTAAACCAAATGAATTTGGATTTGAAATATATTCATGAAACCATATTAAACCGTTTTATGTACATGCAGTCTGAATTTAAAAGGTCTCAATTTGCTTTAGTGTAATTCGCTTTGAAATGAGTGAAATCAAGTTATGCCACCTTTATTTCTGAGCTAAAATCCATCCTCTTAGTAGAGCTGATCTGCACAATTTTCCTTAAATTGACACCTTTTTGGTTAATTCAGCTTCTTTTCCTGAGTGTCCTTGACGTATCTGGGAGCTAACAAAGGGATGAATGACTATGAGATTCAGGAAGATTCTGTCTTCGTTATGCTTACCTCTAGATTTTGCAGACTTCTAATATACCCTGTGGAACACTCTGTCTTCCTCCCCTGATGAAGTAAGTGAAAACTCAGCTGCAAATGGTCTGAATTAAATATATTGTAGATGATGGGTTTGTGCTTCTTTAAGCAGATGTGCATAAAGCCCCAGCTGAGGTTGTTCCACCTTTGGAGTGTGGAACTGCCAGACAAGGGCATCTTCCCTTCTCAACCTGCCTGCCTTGCAGAAATAAGGGAAGAGAAGCTGGACAGGAATTATACCAGCCAGTACCTGTGCCCATTTTCTGTATCTGAAATCAGGGTAACAATTGAGCAACAGTGCAACCGAGAAAACTGTGCAGAAATCATATATAATTGTTTATCTACCCAATTAATACTATCACAGAGCACTGAGCTAATGTGGGCCTTCTGCTTTCATGGTGCCTCCTGAAAGACAGGTAGTGCCTGGCTCAAAGGGAGCTGGAGTGCCACAGGCAGGTAACAACAGATCCAACACAGAGCCTGCCAATGCAACAGAAGCTAGACAGACTTTTTTTTAAACTAATTCTAAAAAGCACTGAGAAGTTACACCACATCCTCTGTTACTCGTGTGATGACAGGGTTTCTGATTGGGTGCTGGGAGATCTAAAGGTGGATTAATACGTTGTCTGAATGAGACACAATTATCCTTGGTTGGGATTGTTGAAATGGAAAGCCTGGAAAAGTATTCTCTGTCTTTAAAGTAGCATGTGGTTATGTGAGATTTGGATTCAGTGATCCAGGATATCCTTTTCAATCCTGCCACACATTTCAGTTTTGGTTTTGCTTGTTTGTTTTTTGTTTTTTTTCTCTATTCTCTAAGCTGCATTCTTTCACTTTGTCCAATGAGCTGCAGATTTGTTGAGTTATGGAATAGAAGATTCTGCCCATTCTTTTAAATATTGCACTAAGTACTGTGTTCTCTTTCAGTTTCAAGAAACACGCTCTTCATACGACAAGGATCGTTTTCTAAATCAGTACCTTGAATTACAGTGGTACAGGTCTTTAAAACAGTACTTTGATTTTAATAAAATTGTTGTTCAAAGAAGGCAGGTTTTGAGAATCTGTGGTGGCTTTGAACTGAAAATCACAGCCAAAAATCAGGAGTCATGTAGATCTTACTAGTATCTAATCTACCTTTAAATTGCACTGTAAATGGGCAGTAGACTTGGAGATGTTTTAGAAATCTAAACTGCTTTATAACAAAAGTAGATCCCTATAGGTATGTAACCAGACAACAAGGTAGATTAATTTAAATATGCTTCCTCTGGTAACATATGAAAAATTTTAAATCAGATCATTTTTACAGGAAAACCTTTTCTATCTTCCTTTATATGTAACTGGAAAGCAAAAAGCTGCATAGAAATTACTTCAAATCTGGTTGTGGAAGGGTTGAAGTTTGGTACAGATTAATCTTTGGGATACAAGCCTTCCTGTCCTTAATACCAAGAAAGGTTTTCTCATAGCTGCATTCCCATTTGCCACATATCATGCCAGGAAGTGTGACAGTATCAAAAAGTGTGATTTGATCCCCATTGGAAAGTGCTTAGGCAAAACATATTATATTTAGAAAGCAACTGATATCATTTTACACACCCTTTGAGATGGTTCTTTATATATTTTTAGTGCAAGTTGTATTTTGGACGAGCAGTTCTCACTACATGTTCCTTTGCTCTCATCCACTATGGAGAATATATGGAACACTGGAGCAGATCCCAACAAGCCCAGATGAATAGCTGTGAGCTATATATGCTTCTGTGGGAGTGGGGTTGGGGTTGTGGCATTTTCACTAGTGATTAAATGTCTTCCAAACCTATTCATGCTGCAGAGCTATAAATTATGGATTTTTCACATTAATGAAAAGAGCCCTTGGAGCCCTCTGGAGTGCACAGTTCTATTTTTACATTTCACTATCACAAAATGAGGAGAGATAGGCCAATGTGTTTCTTTTTTTAAAATGGCAGGAACAGAAATTTGGCCTGTTCTGGTCGTCATTCAAGTGCCAACGTCGTTAACCATTGTGGGGGGCACACTCAGGGTTCATACTCATTACATCATTTCATCAGAGGGATTTTTGTCACGT
The DNA here is from genome assembly GCA_013399855.1 of Oxyruncus cristatus. Lineage (NCBI taxonomy): Eukaryota > Metazoa > Chordata > Aves > Passeriformes > Cotingidae > Oxyruncus > Oxyruncus cristatus. The sequence continues at coordinate 959,773 of VXAY01001561.1, read as the reverse complement.
GCTTTGAGCTCATTAGCAGACCTGAACTAAAAATAGACATGCACAGGAAATCTGAAACTGCTCCTCTACGAAAATGATGTGGTATATGATCTTAGAACGGGGTTATAATTAGGAAATCAAGCTTGAAAGTTCCCAAAAAACGGTGCTGTGGTTTATGATGTTTATTATGTTTGTTCTGTATTGTTACCTGTATCTTGTTTTTTGGGAGTGCAGAGGGGGAAGAAAATTTAATGCCCTGTGTTTGCTTTTCAAGGAGGATTCTGTCACCCTTTGGATGTCTTGAAAAAAACTTCTCATTAAAGTAGAATAGAAAAAACCTGCTATTCCTAAGGTGACTATGATGAAAAATAAATTAAGAGCAAAAGCCTCAAATCATGGGTCATCTTTAGTGATCACCTGTCAATCAAAAGGGAGCATAGAATTTCATCTTCACACCATCTGTCTATAAAAGTGTGTCGCTGTATTTGCATAAATAGTGCTCTGTCATCCAGAATTTATAAAAGTGGAAATAATGGATCCCAGACAACAAAACTGAAGTAATTTATTCTTTTGACCTCATATCACAACAGGTTTATTCATCTTCTTTTTTTTGTGAACACCAAAGCTAGATCTGCATACAAGTAAAAGGCAGATTTATGCCACTGAGACAACTTTGACTTCCAGCAACTGGCATTTTGTGAGTGAGAGGTCACCAAGTTTCAGCTCTCTGTAAACAGGAAGAAATTGTATTGAAATTGGAATCCTAAAAGGGTTTGCTAAGGGAAGCTACCTGTGCATTCCTATACGCTCAGACATAGAATCTTCCAGGCATCTCAGCATGCGACTCCTTATCAGAATACAGTATTCAGTTGTTGTTGGACTGGTTCTCCTGAAGTGGTTTCAGGCACGTCTAAATGAGTCAGAAGTGAACAACAGCAATAAGTCATTGCATGCAGGAAAGAGGCTGCATCCTTGAAGCCTTTGGGAATCGTTTAAAACATGCTGATTACTTCAATTTTCCGTGTTTTCTGGCTTTGGTGAAAGGATTTGAAAATGTGAGAGGAGAAAAGAAAACCAAAACAAACCAACAGAAAAACCTAAACCCCAAACTATGCAATAAATACAAACCCAAGGAAAGAAATTAAGACATTAAAGTTGCAAAAACTTTACAATAAAAATCACGCGCCCCAGCGCTACCAGAGACTCATTCTCAGCAAGTGGCCAAGTTACATCCCTCGGAAGGAACAAAGGTCAGGCTCTCTGGAGAAATCATTATGTTAATCACCAATACATGGCAGTTTAAGAAATTGAAGAGATTAATTTAAAGAATTAATATGTTGTCTATAGCACCTTAAATGAGCCCTAGGGAAGAACAGAGAGAATGGAGGACCATAGCTGTTCCTAAGCAGTTTTCATCTTGATAAAGCTCATTACAGTTGCTTAAAAAATTACTCATCTTTGATGTTCTACAATGCCATAATTTAGGTAGGTGATAGACTGAACTGCAAACAGTGTTTTTGATAACTGCTAAATCTATATGGCTATTTTAATCATCTGTAACACTTAGATTTTCAGTTGATAAAAATGTGTCCAGAAGATACATTGCTGGTATAAGTGCAGTGGTATTTAAAATCAATATAAACTGAGGAAAATTCTGTTCCTCTTTGCTTTTCCTAGGTTTCTATGGAAACCTTCTTGGAGGTGGTCTGAAGAAAAGAAATGTTAAAATAGAACAATAAAATGTGTAATTTACACATACAAAGTAAATATCCTTCCTGCATTTTTTTATGGAGTTGAAAAAGTGATGTCATCATTTAATATTCTCCCTTGATAGCCAAGTTTACTGCAAGCAGTCTCCTTAGGGTTTACTTTTCTACATTTGCTAACATGTTTGAGAGAGGAAAAGCAGTCATCTTTTAGGCTGAGCATCTATTTACTTGCTGTATTTTACTAAACTATCTGGATTTTTTTAAAGAGTTGAATAAAAAGTTATTTTGAAATTACAGCTCCGTCAACCTCTTCACGAACACAACGTTCCTTGAGAGTTTTAGCCAGAAGAATTGATATTGATACCTCAATATGAATAAACATTAATAGAAAGTAGTCAGGGTGTATTGTGTACATGTGTTCTATTCCACAGAATGGCTTTTCTCTTATCCTAAAACAATTACATATACCAGGGGTGACTATTTTGATACCCAGCACTCTTCTACTACATTTAGTGGTTTTGTACTTTTGTATTTCGATGTATAATTCTGTTGTTTGTGTTCTCTTTGCCCTGGTTACCTGCTTTTGAAAGCTGGGTGTTAAATGCGTTAAAAACACACAGTCCAGTCAGTTCTGTAGATATGCACTGACTGTTATGAACAGTGTCACTCTGAGGAAACATTTGAGGAGCTGCTGGGTTTACTCCCATGGTGGAAATGGGCTTTCCAAGAAAGATGTTCCAAGATGCCAGAGCCACTCCATGCTTACTGTATACACAGCTCTGCTTTGTTTCTCCTCCTTAAAGCTTTGGAAAACCTCTCTTGGGGCTGCTAATAACACTCTCCATTCACTATTAGATTATCTTCCTTGTCTCTCATGTGTTGTCCTCTGGTCTCGGCCCGTTAATAAACCTCCTTAATCAGGGGGAGGTTTAACCCTCACTTTGGTGTCAGTGTGTGTGTTTCCTCAGGCTCTTCCTCAGAGGTCCAGTGCAGAAAGTAATAGGGAGCCTCTTCCAGCTGGTGCTTCTGTGCACGGCAAACGTTTAACTTTGTAGTTTTTTCGTTCCTACAAACCTGAGAAACTGTGTTGCAGATCTTTGAGCCCCATCTAATGAATCTGCTCTGTTGAGTGTTTGCTGATGGCATATACCATCTCATTCCATGAGCACTACACTGACAGGTACCAGATGAAGCTGGATGACATCAAGTAAATAGTTTGCTCACCAAAAAAATATATTTTTAGCTTAATTAAAGTAATGATTTATTATAATTCCTGATAACAGAAGAAGGGTATTATTCTCTGGAAAACGACTGAAATGTTTTGTACTGCTTTTTTCAAAATAGAAGATTTCAGCTTCTTTCAAGTCTTTTGATTTGAAGCTCACCTTGCTTTTCTTTTCCAGAAAACACTGCTTACAGAGCACAGAGATGTTCAATATGCAAGGACTCTAAAATGGTGCAGCCCCTGTCTTAACCCTTCACACGCTCGGCCCTGCCTGGTGCAATAACAACGTGCAAGGGAGAGCAGAGAGCGACGGCTCCGAGCCTGGGGGAGTCCAGGCTCAGTTTTTCACAGCCAGTTCCACACCTCCATGTACGGACTCCTTCCTGCCAAGTCTGCCTCTTTGATCTCCCAGCTCCCTACTGTCTGTGTTACCTTCATGTATCCTGTAAGACAGATGAAACATTCGTTCTGTGCTGCAGAGCATAGCAGTTGCTGCCTTCCCCAAACTCTTCTGTGTTCTTTCCTTTCTGTTTCCCTTCTCTCTGTTACCATTTCCTCAGCCTCCCTAGTTTAAATTCAATCTTCTTGTTTCATTACTATCTGCAGTCCCTGCCCCTTTCAAAAAAAAAAAAAAAAAGAAAA
>VXAY01001561.1:913698-956202 GCA_013399855.1 Oxyruncus cristatus | reverse complement strand
GACGTCCCCCCCCCCTTTAAAAAAAAAAAAAAAAAAAAAAAAAAAAAAAAAAGAAGAAACTTGTCCTTACTCTCTATTCTTTCTCTTCTATTGTGGTTATTTTTTTCTCAGGGAAAAGCAGTAAAGCTGAGCTCTCCAGTGTGCTGCCTCTGGCCATGCTCAAGGCTGAGGCCAGTTTGAATTTGTGTTATTACAGCACTGAACAGGTAAACACAATCCAGCTGCTTACTTTCCATTTGCAAAAAAGTAATCCCACAGAGCTATGAGAACTAGTGACAGGAGGTACAAAAGCTTTAGTGCTGTGTTTATAAAACTCTCTGAGATTGCCAGAGGTCTTTGTCAATGAATGCCAGAGGGGCTGAAGCAGAAATTGGTCTCAAAATCATTGCTAATCACCATAAACCATTTCTAAATTAACACAGCATAACTCTACCATAGAACACTGTGCTGTTCTTGTATCAAGGGCCTACAATAGCGTGGTATGGTGATGTGGAATCTGTGTAAAGAAGAAATCAGCCTTCTCTCATGCCTTCAAGCCTCTGTTATTTTGGGGGTCCAGTGGTTTGGGAATTAAATGGCTTGTATGATATTTCTGATACCTTAAGCATGAAAAAGCAGGTGGTCTGCATGGAGGCTCCATGTGAATCTGTGCTATGGAAAGGTCCTGGTCAAACTGCCACAGCACACAGAGTGATGTCCTGACCGTGGGTGCACATGCTTGGGAAAGAGAAAAGACATTTCTGCTTGTATTTTTACGGACCTTGGGACGTATCTATCCAGGAGCTGGAAATTCTGTGATTGGTAGGTTTTGATGCTGAAAAATGCAGTCTAAAGTAATTGAAGCACAAGCAAGTACTTTAATATTTTGAAGAAGCTGGAGGAAGCTGGAGGAAGCAGAGATTCCATCTGGACGCAGGAAGTGGAGAAGAAGGGAGGAAAGGACAAGGACCTTGAAAATGTTCTCTGAAAGAGCCAGGTGAGGGATGGAAAGACCTGCTACTTGTACAGAGCCTAGGCTGGGGGTGAGTCAGAGGTAGTACAGCTCTACCTTCTCAGAGCAGCATTTCTGTCTGCTCAGCCCAAGCCACAGAAATATCTAAAAGCCTGAGAGTGCTGTTGCCTTCTCAGTTCACCACCCAGCGAAATCTGCTTTGAGTTATGTATTTGTATTAACTGTACTTAGTGTTTTATTATCTTGAGGTCACCCTGACAAGTCAGAAAGATACAGCACAGCTGCTGCATCTCCAAGAGCAGTGTGATAGGGGAAAATGGCAAACAGGTGGAGACTTGACAGATTTATCTTTTTGTGTTGCTTGAACCCTGTTTCTGCAGAGAACAGTAAAGCTGCTACAGCTTTATAATTGATTCAGTTTGGTTTGTGTTTTCTTTTTGCTGATAGTTCCAGGGCTTTCTGTTAAGATTGCATTGACCATAGCAAGACTCATTTAATGTCAGTAATTTTAAACTGGACTGCAGACTTGGAGAGGTGCAGTGTTTAAGAGCCAGTGATTCCCACATTCTGGGACCTGTTAGGGGTGTGCACAATCCCTCCATCAACACTACCTCTCTGTTGCCTCATAAACTAGAATGAATTATCTCATCTCCACCCTGTGATCTCATTTGCTCTCTCCCAAGTCTCTCTGCTGTGATGCTTGTGTTGAAATTGTTCAGAATAATGGTCTTGGACTACATCTGGACTTCATCTCTGCTGTCACTGTGACTCTTCCATTTATACTTCTGATGGAGATTATTGATCTATCTTGAAGATTGTCCTTTTCAGTTCTCCTGCAATGTTTTTAATCAGATAACCTAGTTGAAAGATTGCCTAAGGAATTTGTTCAGATAGAAGCTAATCATATTGAAACTCAAAATGACTGATAAATGCAAAAAAGCCACCAAATATACAAACCTTTGCCAACTTAAGAAGCACTGACAGTGAATAATGGAAGCTGTATGAAAATCCAGCGAGTGCATTTATTAGTGGTTTCCAAATGCTTGCCTTTTCACAATGATTAAAAAACCCCATTATACAGCTTATTCAGTTCCTACTTGAAAGCTAATGGCTAAAATCCCTAGGTAAGGCCTTTTTTTCTCTTGGATGCCTTTCTGTATCCAGGTCTCCAGCTGCAGAGATGACTTGCCACACCAGGCCCCCCTTGCACTGCGCAGAATATAGAAAAGTTTCCAGCACTCTGAAACCAACTAAGCCTTTTCTGGGATTCATATCCAGAGCCTGTCTGCCGATAGAGTTGTGAGGAGCAGAACACCTGGTCAGCACAGAGGAGCACAGGGTTTAAATTTAATGTAGTTTGTATATCTCCATTTGAATATTTGAATACTTGAGATTGGTCAGAAGTCGAATGAGAAGGTTTGGGAGCAGAAGCAGGTAAGAAAGCACTGTTTTAATTGTGCCAAGGATACCCTGGAAAGAGAATGCAGTTCTAGGTTATCTCTTTACTGGCATTCTGACTAGTATATTCCCAAGGCAGACATGCTCCTGGGATACTATTTATCAGAGCTATGGCAGAACACCTCAGTGGGAAGATGGCAGGGACAGCTTTACCTTTTTTCATTGAGTGGTAAAACCCTTTTATGTGGATGGAAGACACAGTCATGGTCTTGGACTGTGTGTTGGATTGAATAGATGAATCCAGGAGAAGAAGACATTTTTCTCCTGGGATTTGATTTGTACACAGCCTAGCACCCTTTATCACCGTGGGAGGAAAGACAGACCTTTACTGAGGCTTGTCCTTCAATAGACATCCACTAGGGCAGTGTCAGGATTTTTCTGAAAATTAGGAAAAGCTCCAGCTGGCTCTCTTTCTTCAAAAAGAAGAAAGGACTGTGAAAGGCCTCCACAGTCAGGTGCATATTCTCTCTATGCTACTGAGTTTAGTTTATATGAGCACAAATAAATTATATTAAAAAAAAAAAAAAACAAACAAAACAATCAAGAAGCCTAGTAGACACAATCAAGTTACACCAAGAAAAATAAATAAGGAGACAGGCAAATATGCAAATGTAGCTGCAAATGGTGGTGACATCACATGTCCTGAAAGCTGAATCCAGTGTCCATCCCTAAGGGTTTCTGTCCTGGAGCATCTCCTAAAGGTGGATTCCTCTGCTAGACCTGTGGCGCTGCAGAGGTGAAGGTAGCACAAATAATCACTTTAAAAATGGTGAGAAACATTAAGCGCTAACATAACACTCTGCCTGCACAGCACTGAGAAATCAATGAATTGTTGGCTCTTCAAACAGCCCTGAAAGGTAAGCCCTTACTGTGCTCTGCCCTGGGGAAATTCTGCAAATGCCATGTGATGCCCTTTCAGGCAAACCTGAATGTGCTTTAGAATGATTTCTGAGGCATGATAAAAGTCAAGTCGTCACAAAAAGATGACTTCCTCCAAGGACAAGGCCGTCCATCTCTGCCTCCCAGCCCCTCAAACACTGACTGTTATCTGATGCTATGTGTATGTTCTCTTGTATCTTCTCTCCTTAAAGTCTGTGCTTTCTGAGAACTTTTGAACATTGCTGTACAATCAATAGCTGCACTGATAATATTCTAGGTTCTGCATAAAATAATAACTCAGGAGTGCTCTCATATTTGTATCTTACTAGTAAAATTTATTATAGATTAAATGAACATTGTGAAACTGCAACCATAAATACTAACTGGATTGCTAATCCACTTTTTCAATAATGCTTATAATTCTTATGCTCCATTTTCATAGATATTCCAAGGATATATTTCCCTGATAGAAGCAGCAAGGCTAAAACAAATATTGAAAGGGACTCTACAAGAATGGAAGTTTTAAATTGATGAAATATGGCATCAAAATGCTAGTTTAGAATTTAATTAATTAGAATACAAAGATCAATTTTGTGTGGCTGGAATTTCCAATCAATTCACATCAGACTCTGAATATTAAACACCTCCCAAGAAAGTACAGTTGCAAATCAAGAACCATAGTTTTATTTAAGATTCAGACTCTATCCGTGAGACCATGTCTGGGAATGTCATTATAGTTCGGGAAAATGCATATGCACATTTGCAAAACTCAGTTGAAAATAGTCTCTTGTGTGCTTATCCACAGGGGATGAGCTTGGAGATGAATTATAGTTGTGCCGTGGCTGCAGCAGCTTTCGACAGCGCAAGGGACTGTAGGATGCAACTGGAGAGACACGAAACACAGAGACATGAAAGCTGTGGCGACTTCCCTCCCATCCACATTTTTTTTCTAGGTCTTTTGACCAGCTGCAAAAATTTTTGTTGGCTACTGGGTTGCTGTGGGTTTACCCCACCTGACAGGTGACTCTGCTGCAGGTATCTGACCTGTACAGGGCACCTGTACGAGAAGAGCAGTGCAGGGCACACAAATACAGGGGGTCAAATGTTGAATACTGTATGGAGGAGTTGGGAAAACTCACTGAAGAACGCCTAGTTTCATTCTTTTTGTGCTGGTTTCATCTTTACAGCTCCCTGACCCTGACTAACCAATATCTCATTGTGTGGAATTAAGACATTGCAAGGTATCTAAAGCTTGCATTTTGCCCCATGTCTCAAGCAAACCAAGCAACAGTACAGACAGAGAAATGCTGTGAATTATCTGTTGTTTCCTCATAAAAGCTGCTGATCAGAGACAGAGGAATTATTAAAAATCATATTGAGCAGAGCCAAAAAGAGACTCTCAGTCTATTAAAAAAACTGCAGAAATATATTTTTGTTCATTTTAAAAATAGTGGGAATATTGCACATGCCATGGCTGACTCCTCTTCTAGCACAAAAAGGCAGTAATGGAAGATTGCAGTGTTATCTTGATATGCCAGCTACCTCATTTGCTGCACACCCCAAAGCTGGTTTCAAAAGTAATTAGAATGAACATACAGCCAAGATTTTAAGTGCTAAGTAGTATAGCATTTTAAATTCAAGTCTCTTGCAATATAGGGAAAGACATCAGCCTGAAAGGATTGGACAAATTTCTGGTCTTGGGAGCTCATAAGGGTTTTCCTGTTTAGACAGAAAAGTTTAGAATCAATAATAGGAACTATTGAAGAGATTATTTATTGTCAACTACACACTTTTTATACTTTGTATAGTGCCTAAATGATCCATTTTGTTGCTTAACATTTTTTGCCACAACAAGAAACAGTCAAACAAAGCTTCATCCATTCGTTCATCCATTGGCACACTTTCCCATATCTTTTCTCCCACTGGATTACATTTACTTCTGAATAGGAAGTCTCAGTAAGTTGCTGTCACTTTCAAAGCTAAGTAAAATAAAGTGTTTATCTTTGGCCGGATTGTGAACATTTTTTTTTATCAGGGAAGTCATGAAAGTCCACCTCTAGGTGACTGTTCTACTGGATATGCTTTGAAATCATCTTCCTTTAAATGGAGCAGGATCCAGCTCGTGTGAGCTCAGCTGCAGCAACACGCCGTGCTGCCAACCTCAGATGTTGGAAATGTCTGCCAGACATTTGGGAACCCCTAAAATGGCGTGAGGATTTACAAAGTGTAAAAATAACAGCTTCGAGGGTTTGGCCTTCTCTTTTTTGAGCTTTGGGCTGTTGTTCAGTCAAATCATAAAAACTGGCAGGAGTGGGCAGGCTGCTGGGAGAGGAGGGAGGGATTTTTCTACACACATTTTCAAACTTTCTTTGTGGATGGAGCTTCAGCCAAATTTGAATAAAAACAGAAGCTATGAAGCAGCTGATATACAATTAAAGAAATGGCAAGTAATGTTTCAGTCAGCAAGATTTTACCTTTAAATATATCTTCTTCGAATAAGTAGGACAGATTGGCATGTACTCTGGTTGCCCCTTGAGGCAGTGTGGGCACTGTCTCTGAACTGAAGTGGATGGTAAAATTCCCAATTTCAACAGACTAATTCAGCTTACCTCACCACTGTGTGGTGAGGTAAGACATTGGCCAGCTTAATTTTGACACATGCACTTGAGATTCAAATAGGCCACAGCACTTTGGCCAAGGCTGGCCCAGGCCAGTGGCCGTGGCTGCACTTGGGCAGCACATTTTTCCCTTGCTGCAAGCTCTGGCACTGCTCCAGTTCCTGTAATGCAGGGTTCTCTCATCTCTAGCCAGGCAGCTGTCTGAGCAGTTGTCTGGAAGGGAAGGGGGTTCTGTGCTCATGCAAACTCATGGACACAAAGAGAGGAAATAAATGCTGAGCGGGAAGGAAAAAGTCCAAAGGACTGAGACAGATGTGCCATTCAGAGCTCAGAACAGTGTCTGCTCCTGAATTATCTTAGGTGTTTCAGACAAGGTATGCTGAGTGTGGGTGCCATCCACCTTTTAGCATTATCACCCACTGAGACACAGACTGTGAGTAAAAGCAAAAAAACTGAAAAAGTGGTGGAAGAAAGGGTCTCTCAAAAACACCTCTTCTCATTCACTATTACTTTCTTTTTCCAGTTTCTTTTATAGCCTTTTTTTCAAACAAACACATAATATTTTCTGTGCTCTAAAAGGAAATAAGGAATACGAGAAATCCAGTGAGCTGAGAATAGAGTAGGATGGCTTTCAGGTTTTGTAAATAAAAAACACCTTGTGTTGTTTGGTGAGTGCCACTGGGTTGAAATCTTTGTTGAAATTATTCATACTTGGCCAACAAAGCAGCATTCACTGAACCTGTCTTCAGATACAGGATGTTCTACATAATATTTATCTAGATACTTTTTCATCTTCTCTGACACGTCCTGTGTGTGCCAATTGTTTTGTTTGTGAACAATAAGCTACGAGTGAGCCACTAAACTAGTAAGTAAGTTGTCAGCTTACACAGATAGATGATAGTTCCTGAACTTTTTGTAACTTGTGGTTCCCTGCAGATTTCTTCTCAATGGCTATTTATGTGTATTCTTAAAAGTTGATTCAGAGTCTCCTTCCAGGATCACATGGTGCTGGAGGGTCTGTGGTTTTGACCAGGATCTACTGATGATGCTGGGAAGGTCAGGACTTCTGTTCTAGAGTCTGAGATGTCCACTACAGTCTTGAATAGGATGAATGAAAGTCACCTCCCCCTCAAACCCTGTCACTCTTCAGTTCAGCTTTAGTACTGGGATCGCTGCTCAGTCACTTCCTTCCTGTCTGTGCTTTTTTGTTTATCTTTCCAGGGCCACCATCCTTCCTTCTCTCCAATTCAATCCCCTGAGTTCATGGACAATGGGTTTTTTAGAGACAGGGGACCATCAATTCAAACTTCCAGATTAAAGGACAAATTTTAATCATGGCCTAGAGGCATTAAGAAGCACTAATGCATTAAATGCGGGGAGAAAGCAGGAGCAGAAAAATGCTTGATTTAGAGATAAAGTGACCCAATGCTAATTACATCTGTTAAGCAATCCAAAAACATGTCACAAATTGGAAAGGACCTTTCCCAATTAGTAAACAGTTCATTAAAAAAAGACTAAAAGCTAGCAGGAGATAGAGAGCTTCATTCTGTCTAGCTGCTGAGAAAGCTTGCACAGGAATGGCTCAAAGGTTTGCAAGAATGTTTAGCTCATGAATCTTTATGTGACTCTCCCCTCCTGTGTCTCTGTCAAGTGTCTTTTTTTGTACCATCCACTGAGTAGCTTTAATTGCCTTTAGCACCAAGTAACTGGAACAACAGTGAGCTTGACCCTGCTGCCAGCAATTAGAGAGTTGCTTTTTGAATATTGTCAATACCTTGATGTTTTTCTGGAAACCTAAAGAGTTTGTGATCTACAGTGAGAGAAATGCTAATTTCACATGGGAGGTGGGTTCACAATGCTAACAAATACAGACACGTGCACATGAACAAGCACAGAATATGTACAGTGAGCTTCAGTATTGGGATCCTGAGTGTCACTGTAGTGCAAATCAGTGGAAATGATTGCAGTTAATTAACAGGTGGTAAGATAGAAGAAATCTAATTCTTTGAGTATTCCTGTTTTCCTATGATTAAAAAGGAAAAGATATGCTACAGCTACATGGTAATACATGATATAATTCTGCAGCCCTTCTCTGGCCAGACTCAGACAGGAATTCCAAGTTGCTAAGCATCCCTAGTTTTCTAGGGCAAGCAGTGGAAACAGCAAGTTCTTAGCCATCCTACAAATTTGGGTCTATTAGATTATAAATGTGGCCTGAATGGTGGCTTTAAAACCAAACCATTTCACTGTTATCTTGCAGAGTTTAGCAATCTTACCTGACATAAAAACATTAACTGGCACAGCTGTGGTCCTGTAGATAAATTCGTATCATCTTCCAGAATCCACTTCCTCTTTTTAACTCTTGTATTGCTGTTTTCTATTATGGGACGCCTTAAAAAAGGTGCAGATAGTCTCTACTCTATTAATGTATCTGGATATGTTTTATATTTTGGAACCTTTCAAATTACAGCTTTTGATCTTCGTTGAATTCTTCTTTACAATTTTCTAAACTTACAATATATCTGAGAGTACGGCTGTCAACTGGTCTGGTAAGTATATTTCTTCCTATTATGTCAAAATCAAATATAGAAAGGTTATGGATCTCACCCAGTATCTAAGGAGAAAATGGAGCTCTGGGACTTCCGCGCATTGCTTTCATATTAGAGCTGTGAGTCTAAAGGTCTTTGTGCAAACACTGCTCCTGCTGCTGGTAAAAAGAAATAGCAGTCTCATGTGTAGACATAATCATCCTCCAAATGCAGGTATTCCATTTTTTGATTGCGCTTTCACAGAAATCAGGGATCAAAATAATAAATTTTGGTCAAGCAACATTTTGCCTTCAAACATGACTATTCCCAAATTAAATTACTTCAGTTTTAGACGAATCAATTCATGCTTGGCCTATGGAGGGCTGCTGAGTTCAGATTCTCAAAAATCAGCTGGAAAGGATAAAGGTTGAGCAATTATTTTTATGATTGGCTGCCCATTCAATTTCTGTTTCTCTAATGGGATTGTTCAGCGAATGTTCTACCAAAAGTGAGGAAATTGGTTCAGCTAATTCCACTCTGCAAAAAAAAGATGAAAACCACAACATTGTATTTAGCTGCTTGCTTTTTATACAGGTTCTCCCTAAGCTCTTGTACTGCATTTTAATCTGTATAGCTTACTTGAGATAGATGTGACAAAGGAAGATCAGCTCTGACCTTCCACTGAGCCGTGGTAGAGCAAAACACCTACACATATTCCTCAGTCCTGCTTCATTTGGTGAACAAGCAGGGAGCTAAAGATATGCTGTTGCTTAAATCTCTCCTTGCCTTTGACATTAAGGGGAGCAGTTATTATATATAACCTGTTGCACACTGTTATTACTTCACCGATCTGCAGTGAGCAACAAGGATTTATAGCAAGTAGGGATCTGGATAGTTATCATAGGGAACCATGATGCTTTCAGACAGAATTAAAAACCTGACAAGGATCTCTGGCAATCTGTAAAATCACATTAACTAGAAAAACCAGGTAAAAAAAAAAAAAAAAACAAACAAAAAAAAAAAAAACAAAACAAAACAAACAAACAAAAAAACACCCAGAAAAACCCCAACAAACAAAATCCAACCAACCAAAACAAAACAACAATTGGGAAAGTTCAGAACAGACTTAGGGTGTACAGGGTGATAAAAAAGGGTTGTCTGAACAAAAACCTTCTCTCAAATATTAGCCTGAAACCAAAAAATAATGACTGCTTGAAGTAGAGGGAAACCAGTGAAATTACTCTGGAATGAAGGTGGGTGTACAGAGCAGAAGGTGGATGCAGAAGCAACTCTCCCCTGCAGAAACAAGTTGCCTCACTTGCTGCCTGACTCCCCACCTGAGACCTGCTGATTGTGGAAGCATAGCACTGCTCCCCCTTTCCAAAACAGATTAATGCTATCTGTGTTCATTTATTAGTATGAAGAAAGCTGTGGGGCAGAGTTATAAAGATACAGAAGTGCTTAACTCCTGTTGTTAACAAGCTGCCTTTAAAAATCAACTATTGTGTTCTAACCACTTAATTTCTCTGATTATAACTTGAAGTATATTACTCCCTACTTAAAATAACTAGTCAAGTCATGAAAAGGAAAATTATTTCCTTTCTGAATTTTAATTCCTCTTTAATTATAGGCTCTCACTGGCTTTTGAATGTAGGATCAGTAGAGAGTTCAGCACTTTTTAAGATATACCTCCTGAACAAAAAGAGGAACCAGAACAACAACAAATAAGTCTTAATCTTGAAATCCAAGTCCTGCCTCAATCTTTACATTGCACCTATTTCACACTCCTAAATTCTTCTGTGATTGGAGTAGATGGATCTCTTTTCCATCAGGGAAGAGGCGAATTAGAGAGAATGCTCATAACCCTTGAAGAAGAACGAATCACAACCCACAAACTCTGGGGAGTGTCACATTCTACAAAAACTATGAGAATCCTTGGGAAATGCAGAGATATCGCCACAAAAAACTGAAGCCTGCGTGGACTCTGACATTCCCTGTGGTTTATCCTGCCAGCAGGTTCCTTTGTGGCTTTAGTGACAGGGTTTTGGAAGCCACAGATATTTTTTCATACGGGGAAGGTCTGCAGGGCCTGGGCTGTGGGAAATTATGTGTTCTTTGTCTGCCAGAAATTACAAGAGCGAGCAAGTGCTAGAACTGCTATTTCCTTAATTACCAGCTACATTCAGTCGGACTAAATCCTCTAAAAATAGAATTAAATTTATTTAAATTATCACAATAGCTTTATTTAATCTAGAGCACGTATGAGCAAAACTTATTTAAAAGCTGACCAATCTTTCTAATTATTCATTGTTCTTCAGTTACTTTGTAATGTGGGTGGAAAAACACTTGAAGTTTTTTTCTTAAAGGAGCTAAATCCATATTCATGTTTAGCTTGGTTTCCCCATTGCTTTTGAGGGCAGTAGTGAGTTTAACTGTGTCAGCTTTTGGCTACGAGTGAATTGAAGAAAATTATTTTAATTGATTTTTATGTTTTGAATAATATGTTAACAGGCAATCATTGAATTTTGCTTATGCACATAAACAAACGAAACTCATGGGAATGTGCAATGTTAAATCAGATGTTTTACATTTAGGCTCAAATCTAACTAATAACTTCTAAATCCGCTTTTGTATGCACATGCAAATTCCCATCAAAAGCTGTGCCAGGGACTGCAGGCTTGGCCTACTAGAATATTTTAGCACACTTTTCTATCAAGACTGAGTTCTTAGACCCAATTTTCACTTGAAAGCAGAAATGAGTCCGTAGAAGTCAGTGGAATTACACAATTGCAAAATTGATCTCACCCCTGAGACCTTACGCAAGCAAAGGACAGAAGGAAAGCCTGGACTCCAGGCATCCTTTACATGCCCTTGCCCTGAAAAGAATGGGGAACGCGCTCATTTTCTGGCATGTATTGATCAGATTTGGAGGCGCAGCAATTTAATTTGTTACCCCAGATCCTTGTGGCTCTCAGGAGGTGGAGCAAACAAGCAGCATGGTGGGGTTTGGCCATGGCCTCTGTCACTGAAAACAGGCTGTTTCAGTGCTCTGCACGCAAAAGAGGAGTCCCTGTGCTGACACTTCATCAAATTAATCTCCCCTTCCTTATGGCCCTTTTTTCACCCAAGTACTATTAAGAATCATTAGCATCAGGAGAGTTCAGTGCTCTGGACTAGAGGCTTCACTTGTAATGTCTGCTAGAATCACGTACGATGTAAATACTAGAGGAAAATTCAAGGAAAGATAAATTCTCTGCTGGAAAGGAGAAATATTTAAAACTTATTAATTGAAAGAATTGACAGGGAGGAAGAGATCAGTTGCAGTGCAAATGAAAGATATAAAACATAAATTCTTTCCATCACTGCAGTTCAGCAGCATGTAGAACTTGAAGGAAGATGCTGTGTGATTTATTATTTTTATGTGTGGGTAGTTCATATATGGCCTTTGTAATATGCTGTAACTCTGCAAAACATATTTGTGCCTTCCCTTCCCTTTTTCTATTTTATCTCCTATATAAATGAATTCTCTGTGCATTTAATGATTAGGACATTAAAAAACTTTTTGCCAGTTAAAGACAGGTATTATGAAATATTCTTTGACTCTATTGAGAGTACCTATTAAACAGCCTCTATTGGGTGTCTGTTACACAGGGAATTTAAATCATGTAATAAGAAGGTAATAAATTTATTATTGAAGCATGATATAGCTGCTCAGAAACGCGGGCTTTGTTTCCTGCACCGACACTCTTGCTTCAAAATCCTTGGCACATTGCTCCAAGTTTCTGGGTATCTATATTTGATTTTTATCCCATTTTGGGTTTGTCTACTTAAACTATTCATCAGGGTGGAGACTTTTTCTCTGTCTTTCTGTATATTTTCTGTTGTGCTTTAAAACCTTGATCTAAATTTGAGTTCCAGGCACTGCTGTAGTTCAGTAATAGTGACAGATAGCAGTAGCAATAAGTCAGGATTGAAAAAGGCAGTTCCTCTGACATTTGGCATTTAATGTAATGTCAATATGCTGAGAGATTTTAAGAAAGTAGTCTGAATCATGCTGCTGTCATTCCTGAAATCTCTGTGCCAACTCAAATTGAGAGTGGCATGCATGTCTGGTATTGAGATTGAGAACTCCGAGAAAACTTGAGTGAGTTTTACTAGAGCCTGAATGAGACTTCTGACCTTCATACCATAATGTTCAGCCCTCGGTAGCAATTGTGCAATCAATGGTAAGGACGGAGTCTGAGGGTTTTACAGGGATGACATCTGACAGACTCAAATATTTTATCAGTGGCCCCTGCAAGAATTTCTTTAAGCACCACTGTCATGTAGCTGATTGCAATATGAAAAAAGCAAGACAGGAGGATGCAAAAATACTCAATTCCTTACTACTTTACAGCTTTTACAGACCAGTAATCCTGGGGTCAGAGTGAATTTCAGCTTTGGAATTAAGTAATAAAAATACACCCTGAGTCAATGCAGGAAGAATTTTTCTTCCTCAGACTCAATCTGACCAGTTTGTCATCACAAAGACACCAAGAAACTTTCTGTAAGGATACAGGTATAAGATTCTGCTATCTCAGGTAGCTTAGTATGCCCAGCACACCCCAAAGCACAGTTTAAACTCAATAAGGATTCCATAAAATTTGTTGCAAGGATAAGCAAAGCTGATCCCTTGTGCAGTAGGATTTTTTTCATAAATTCTCATGGTGGCTTCACTTGGATCATCTGTTCCTTCACCTGCTCTGCAGCATTGTGCGGGAAAAAATTTTGGGAAGCCCAGCAGCTCTAATGATACGATCTCTCTTTTGATAAACAGGTATTTTTCAACAAAAATTTTTATCATCTCTAATGGTGAGCTGGTCCTGATTTTTCAGTGCAGAAGACAGACATCATTTAGGGCTGTTCACATGTTTTCTATAGAAAGAAAACCCACTAAAATCCATTGTTTACATTCTGTGTTATTCAGTCATTTGTCCACGAGAAAATCTGGCAAAATCAACAACCCAAGTTCAATTTTCAAATTTTAACAATCATGAGTTTTCTCCCTTTTCCACTGTAAGTTTGAAGCCTTTCTAGAGGCTGGCTGCATTTACACTTCAGCTGTAAAGCATTTGCTAAATGGAATCGCAGCAGTCAGAGATGGTGAGATCTCACTGAGCAGTAACCTACCTCTGGTAGGTTACAAACGAAAAGTAAAACAAACAGGCCTTTTACTTAAAGATTCTCCTGATTCAAATGGTGAGAAGTTTGCAGGACTGGTGGCAGAGGATTTTGAATTTTCTTAGTTTCACCATATAGGAAGCAATATCATTCCTGCTAATGATGGAAATAGAGGTTGGCCATGTAGCCTGGCATGATCTATGGTGGAGTGCAGCACACTATAAAGTTTTTTAGCCTTTAATTCCACCAAGACTTACAATCTCTAAAACCAGAATTCTCAAAAATTAATGAGTTTAGAAGTTGAATAAGTACGAAAAGGATGCAGAAATTATTTCCTAATAACTTAGTTAAAATGTTTATTTTAATCTTCACAAGGGACCTTGCTTTTAAAAATTAATATTTCTTATGGAGCAACTGGCTCGGAAATGGGATTGATATACAAGATAAATTATTTGTTACATTTCTAACAGAATCGTGAAGCTTTAGAGGTTTAATTTTCTCTTACTTTGCAGAAAGAATACAATTTGAACTTCCTCTAAATGTCTTTTTGCACAGCCAAATGTGGCTACACTGAAGTGTTTAGGTGTTGCCAGTGAGGCTGACTCAGCTTTCTTCATCATTTTGTAGGTAACAGAAATGCTACGGGCCAGACAGCGCCACTGCTGATACCTTTGGGACTTCTTTATTGCCAGTGCAAAACAAATGGCTTAAATCCGGGCAGCAAATCTGGTGGAAAAGCGAAAACTGGAACAGCAGGTCAGCTCCCAGTCCTTCAGCTGTGGCTCTGCAGTAAAACTTTGGTTCTGTGAGCAGCAGAAATAAGCTGCGGTCTGGAAAACCAGCAGTAACAAATCTTTGGTGTGCAAAATCAATATTCTCAAATATCCTAATAGTAAAGTAGAAAGGCATTAATTTATTTTGGTGGCTTTTGAATGTGAGGGTACTTAGTGTTATCAAGCAAGCAACGGTGAGCGCGTGAAAAGGCTGGTTACCTGGGGGCTGTATATTGCTGTGGCTGGAAATACACACAAGGGAGGATAAAATAGGCAGACTCATACTCCTCTAAAAGTGCTGCCAAGTGCATAGCTTTCAGAAGAGTTACTACCTAAATTACTGTCTCTAAATACCCTTTTTATCCTTATCCTCCATTTAAATGAAGTGCAGAAACAAGGATATGTGCAGCCCTCTCAACTGGGCACTGTAATATGCTCTCACAAGAAGCCAAGGCTGAGAAAGACAGTTATCAAATGATAGGTAATACGGATCCTGTTTGCTTTTTCTGTCCAGGATTGAAAGAGCCAGAGAGAAATATAGTCCATTTTTATGGCCTGAATATTCCAATTATGAGCGAGTCCTACCTCTTTTGCACTAAAATGCTGCTGAATCAGGCAAGCCTATGCACAGTGAACCAAAATATAAATGAATACTGTTTGAGGATGGAAAGATAAATATCCCATTTCCAGTCAAATTCGTGGTTCAGCACGGAAGGATTCCAAATGGGCCAGTCACTACAGAGGTGAACAGCAGGTTACCGCAGTTTTGCTGCTGCAAATTTCACCTTAAAGAAAGAACATCAAAGTTAAACCCGTAATCTCCTTTTGGAGGCACCTTTTCCAGCTCAGGTATATTGTCCTGGATGCTTTCCCTCTTCTTAAGGAGTGGAATAAACTCTGGCTCTGAACTGTATCAATAGGGTAGTGAGGTTTTATGCTAATCCTGCCCATTATCCACTTATCATTACCTCTGCAGGTCCCTACACTCAACCCGTGTTTTTCCTGCACCAGTACACAACTCCATGACAGTTTTCTCAGTCTTGCTTTCAAGCTTTGTGGGAACTCTAATGGAAGCACTAAATCATTTTGCTGTGGAAATTGAGTCTGCTTTGCCTATTAGCTGTAATTAACATTCACCCTTCCTGTTTTAAATGAGCAGGCTGCTCTGGGATCCTCCTCTGAAGACAACATTTTGCTCATTTTAGGTCTTGCTTGTCTTTCTAGTAAATAGGTACCTTGAGAATTGCTCAGAGATAATCGCTATCATAGTTCATCATTCCTCAAGACTGGGAGTTTATGATGACTTTGTACAATATTTATTCAAACAATGCCTAGCACAGTTTTGTAAATTATTTTTTTTTGTACTAAAGAATAGATTATTGGCATGGATTAGTTTATGCTCTGCACATTGTTATCATTTATGTTTATGAAAGATGACTGTAGAAGGCTTCCAGCAACACCGCCCTTGCCTTGTGCGGCTGTAGGGATCAGCTTATGAAATGCTGGAAAATAAATCCCACTGAGATAGTGGAAAATAAAGCCCACTTTCCAGCTCCATCCTGCCATCCCAGTGACTAAACTTACTAAAACCCTGATGTGTCTGGAAATTTTTTGTTAGTTAGTGGGGTTTCAGGGTGGGAGAGTGACAAAGTGGCAGCACATTATTGTCTGCCTTCTACCTCCTGTCCTTGAAATACGATCAGGGAAATGCCCGTCAGCCACAGCCTATCCTTTTCTACAAGAGTATCCCTTTGGGGCTGTGCCAGCTCATGATGTACCAGAGCAGCCTCTATTAGATGGCTTTGTGCCAGGAAACCAAGCCAATCTCCAGCTGAAGAAGAAAGAGAGTGCAGATTTATGGCCACTTTGCTCTGCCCCAAGCTGTACCTGCCTGAGAGCACAGACTTTCTATAGGAACCTGGTGACAGCACCCAATATCCCCTTGTGTTCAAGTGCCATTTTCAGGAACAGACACATTCATTTACATGGGAAATGGGAACTGGTGATGGGCTGATGCAGTTAATCCCTGTTGGAAGAAGCCACTGAAATAGATTCGGAAAAGGAAGGGTAAGTGGGAAGAGTAACAGTTTGAGGGAGAAGGGTACACTTTTTTTTTTAGGGTTTATTTTTAAGCAGGTTTTCTCTTCTTCAGCACTTGAAGGCAAGGTAATTGAAAAAAATTACAGTGAACAAAACGTGATTTGGACAGGAAGAGAAAGGTTGTGGTGAACATCCAGACCATGAGGAGCAGGAAGCTGTGCCTAGGTACTCCATGACAGCTCAGGGAGTGTGGGGTGTCAGAGCAGCAAGGTTTGGACTGGGATTTTTAAACCAACTCACGTGCTTTGCACCGCAGCAGATAAACAATGCTCATTTGATCCATTTCGTTATTTTGCTACAGTAAAGTCCAACAGAAGGTGACTTTACTCCAATGTAAAGTAGTAGTGAAGCACAGAGGAGGGTGAAGCTCAGAGCTAGTGTTGATCACCGCTTCAGAGGCACCCCCAAAAACACATCCCTCTGCCACCATAGTTACCTGCCCTCTATAATGTTTGTGCCCATCTCCACTAAATTCTGATCTCTGTAGTAACAGATGCATCTGGGAATTAGGGAATGCACTATTTTGGTCAGCATCAATCAGGCCTGATTTGGATTAAATATTTACCAAACTGTTTGCGGACAAAGAGAATGGAATAGCTGCCTGCTCCATCTCCTGCTGTTTGCACAGTAAATAACCCAGGCATACATCTGTCCCTATATACTCAGGTGCTCTCCATACAGGAAAGTATAAAACCTGGTTTTCTGCCTGCCTGGGTGGGCTTCCAAGACACAGAAAAGAGTGAACCGATGAGGAAATATTTAGCTGTCAAAGATAACTTCTACCCTTCTGTGCTCCCGTCACATTCAGAGAGACAGCTCGTCCACAGAACACTTGTTTTAGGAGAAGAGGAGGAAAGCAATTTCTTTCTGAGTGCCCAAATACCTTGGTAAGCTAAACATTAAAGTAGGCTTAGATTAAAACAGTTATCATGTAGCAAAAAGTTATGTAGTTGCCAGGTTATATGGAAAGAAGCCTCACTGCCTTTCTCCTTTAAACTGAAAGCACACCAGGATGAGCAGGCAAAACTCACCATTTTTGTACATAGCCACAATCCCACAGGCTCAAACAGTGCATCCTTCTCCCACAGAGGCTCCCTGCCAATGTGATGGCTACTGCCATGGCAAGCAGTGAAGCAGAAATAGCAGAACCCCTCAGCTAACTCGCTCAGCACTTGAGCTGCTCTTTAAAAACCTGTCCTTAATCCTCAAGTATGTAGCCAGCTAAGTCAAATCTATGTCCTGAGCCAAAACTTTGTCCTGAAACCACTATTGTGACTAATCTGAGGTTGGTATTAGAAACTGCTAAATATTTATTTGGGGATCCTGATGATGCCAAGCATTTTTTTTCCTGTGGAAGCTCCTATCCCAGTGACCGTAAATGAAGAACAGGACTTGGATGAAGCAGATGGTCCAGCAGATGGTGACTTGCTCCTTTTTTAACCGGGCTCTTGTGTAAATGGAGTGTGGCATGGATTTCTGTACGCTTTTTGACTTTGAGAGTGTGTATGTGTGCTTTTGGGTTTTAGTAAGTGTTTAGTTATGAAACTATGCATCATGATGGTGGCATGTATTTTACTGGATTTTTAAAGATTTTGGTAGTTTTTGAAAATTTAGTTTGTTCACTGATTTCTGAAGCCAACACTGTCTTTGTCAAAGGAGGATTTTGGTGCTGATTTTTAATTAATTGGGAGCAGCCATAATTCTTGGCTGTGGGATTGGACAAAACAAGATTTTATTACAGACTTTAATTTTTTTTCTCCTCTCTGGTTTTGTTTCTCTACCATTTGGTTTAGCTTTCCTCACTGCCCAGAGCATTTAAATGAACCTGAAAGAGGTAACTGAAGAAAGGTGAGGTGTGAGGTTCACTCTGCAAACAGTTCTGTCGAGCTGTCAAAAGTTCAACAATCCCCAGCACCTACTTACCATTCCTGTGCTGAGGCAACAGCCCCCTCAAACCTGCCAGCAGGACTGCTTGTGCTTGTGCTCCCTAACCCATTTTATTCAAAATTAGATGGGTTATTGAAAAAATGTACTGTTGAACCATTTCAACTAATGTGCCTCATTTAGACTGATAAAGGTTAAGGAAAAGTCACCTCAGCAGCCTGAGCATCAGCAGATCTGAGGCAGCATAATTTCTGCCACGGGGAATCTGAGGATTTGCCGTGAGGATTAGATTGAGAGTGGCAGCATATTGCCCTGGCACAGCTGGAACCAGAAGAGCATGTCCTTTTACTGCCTAAGAGTGGTTAAACCAATACAATGTCTTCTGTCTGCTTAACACTCATATTCCTGTAACTCCCATGTGAATTTTCTTCTAATTTCACATTATTTCTTAAGGCCACAGGATTCAACTTTGTAAGTAGGAATGTAATTGAAGGTGGTCTTGTATCTCATTTTATGTAAATTCTCTATCACCTAGTATCCCAGTATCTTGTAACCTTTCATTGGGAAGGGGGAATTTTTAAGTTTTGATGTTTGTTCTTTTGCTCATTATTATCCCAGGCAGGTGACTGTGTAGGCACAGTGGTGTTTCTGCTGCCACAGTTCACAGGTTTAGCAGATTGTTTTAAATCACACTAAAATATATTTTGGTTTCCAAGCCATAAGACAAGCTATTTGCAGAATTGTCCAGCTTTACTTTGTCTCCTGCTCGAAGTGTTTCTAAGCTGAATAAAATGAAGATCTATTCTAAGAATTCCTAAGGGATCTCTTCACACAGAATCTGGAACTGATCCATGGGTTTCCACACTTTAACCAATGCACCGTCTAATATTGATTTCCTTCAGAAGTCAAAGCAATTTGTTTTCCTTCCCCGGAGACTCTGGGTTTCTACCTTTGGCTGCAGTTCTTGAATTAATATGGAAATTGAGAACATCACTTAGGACTAGTCTCACATGCAAGCCCAACGTGCAGTCACACAGAGCCAGGTATCCTGTGAACACTCAGGCACTCAGAGGATGCTTGGTCTCCTCTGGCAGCTGCACAACTCATGCAGCTCTTTGCTCATCTCTGAGCTTCTGTCAGAGGAGCAGAGTAGTAATTGACTTCTTGCTGATCTCTTCTTTATTTTTCCATTTCTTTTGATAGCTCTTCCTCATGCCACTCTGGGGTAAAGGCCAGCAAAGTTCTCTGGAAATTTGATTCAGCTCGTAAGGCAACAAGGAGCTGATTACAAGCCAGAAAGCAGCTCCATGGAAAGCAGCCACCTCTCCCATCATTTATCCATAGTCACCTACAGGTCTGCCAAGTAGAAAGTTTCAGATTTACAGCTAAAGCCTAATACCTTTCTTCTACTCAGCGTTTCTAAGCTGCCAGTGAGTGTGGTCACTGCCTGTGCGAGGCTCCTTCCATCAGCTGGCAGCATCAGGGCAGAGCGGCTCTCACCCGCTTTATACCACATAAGCCCAGAAATGAGATCCTGGGGAATCAGATGCCACATCAGGGTGTTCCATGTTGGAATTGCTCGTGTAAGCCTCAGTATCACAGAGGACTGAGGATCCCGCACTCCACTGTCCCTGTGTGCAGGCTCTGTGCTGTGCACATGGAGATGCAACTGAGCATGAAGGGACACACGGAGAGCACGGGCACTTCCAGCAGTACAGAGGTCATAAAATTTGCCCTTTTAAATGGCATATGTGATTTTGTGAATTTGTCACAACGCCAAGGGAGCTGAAACAATTCCTCCCGGACACAAAGACACGAGTACAGGCAGTGATGTAATCAGTTAGGATCATATCCAGCCTCGTTTGAAGGGTAAGGTTCTCGGTGGTGCTAAATGACAATCTGTTCTGAATTTATCATGCCCATATGTCATCAGTAACTACTTACAAAACACACCTCTCATTTTAGATCCAAGTTTGCATCTGCTCCAAGCAAAACATGTGCCATCTCCCTGTAAATTCCTAGCAAGTCTATATTAGACAACGCAAGAGTAAGATGAAACAGGAAAAATCCCTTTCAATATTATGGGGAAATTGATCAAAAATCACTCATTTTTACCTGACTTTACATGAATATAAAATCTCAGTGCAGAAAATATCTCAAAATATTTCACCATATTTCTGTGACATGTGAAGGGATATTGTAGCTCAAGCACTGTTCCTTATCAGAAACATTCTGATACTTCATCTGTGATTTGTCCATCACAGATGGACCATTTGTTCATTGCTCCATCATACAGGTAAAGGACATCTTTAAAATAAGGATCCAGGGTAAGAGCAATCTATCCTCGGATACTGTGGTGCCAGATAGCTGATAAGGTTTATGAGAGGTTATGGCTTCAAAGGAATTGATTTATAAATGTTTTATATTTTTAAATACGCAGCTGGAGAGCTAAAATAATTTACAGAAGCATCTGACAGGCTTATATATTTAATTTTCATTGACTAACAACCAATGTTTAGGTGTTTCTATAAATCTCTCTGCTTCTCTTCATCTTTGGGCATGTAAATGCTTTGAAAAGCTGAAACAAAAAATTCAGGGCCTAATTTTCAAAATCTTGGATCTCATGTGACATCAGTGGCCAGATTTCTAAAATGCTCTTTTCTCAGCATCCTTAACTCTTGCAAACTCTGCATATTTGGTGTCATTATTTGATATATACCTTTTCAGGAATTTTAAACTTCCAGTCTGAAAAAAAAAAAGCCATATTGCATAGAAACCTACAATCTCAGAATATAAAAATTTTAACCCTAGTATTTGCAATTAAATAGTTATGCAGAACAAAAAAACCTTTATGGTACAATTCTGCTCTAAATAAATATTGTTGGTGCTGTTTGCTTAGCCTACTGATCTTCTACCTCAAAAAGATATAGAAAATATTTTAAAATTACATTTTAAAATATCTTTCCGATGCAACCCTTGTGCCTTCAGGGAGACCCTCAAAGGAAGGTAATAAAAATGTAGCAGTTCTGCTGCTGTACAAGGTAGTAATGGAAACAATTTTTCATCCTCTTAGATGCATCAGTTCCAGGAGGAATGGGAGAGCAAAAGTTTACTTTCAGTGTCTAAATGAGGAGCCATGTCAGACAGCAGCCTTGTTGAACAAGAAGGTGCCATGACTGCTCATCAGAACAAGACTGCTTTAAAGGGTTCCAATGACTGTGTTTTATTCAATATTCAGAAGAGATTTGAATTTCCAAATATTTTTCTAAGGGGTGTTTCTGCTGAGCTGGTGCTGAAATTCCAAGTTGTAGGACTAAGGAAGAGTTTTAAGATCCAATTATAATGAAAAAAGAAAGCAAATTATGCCCTACAGAAATGCTGACACCAGTACAAACCCAGTGACATTCCCCAGTGCTGCCTTTGTTATTGATGTTGTTATTTACTCTTTGGTGGTACAAGGTCACGTGTGGCTTTTGGAATTTTTTTGCTGACACGAATAACAACATCTTGCAGAGCTCCTTCTCTTTCCCCACCGTCCCTGCTTCCTGTTAACGTGCCAATATGGATCAAAACCAGGCCAAAATTATTTTGGCGATAACACCTGAGATGAGCTATAATTAAAGTGATGGAACTGCTGTGCTCTGAAACATTTGGCCAAGCTACTGAAGGTGGATGGAATGCACTGTGCCATTCCATCCATCTGCTTCCCGAACCACAAGTCTTCCTAATAGGAGAGATGTTAGGAGTTTCTTGTTGTTTCACAAGGCTATAGTTAGGGCTGCAAACTCCTATTTTTGGACACTCTTTAGCGACTACTGTGAGAGTTTGTGTGATAAGTAAGACTGGGAAGGCAAATTCACATCTTCCCAAATTAGCAGCCTCCATGGACCCACTTTCCTGCTCTTTGTCCCATTTTGTACAAGACCAGCTGCCCTTGTGAGGGTATAAAGGAAGGTGCTATCCATATGTACTCCGTGTGGTGTGCTGTAGGATCTAAATGACTCCTCAGCAAGAGCTTCAGAGTGTCTAATGGTATTGGGGTTATAGTTAGGCCTGGGATGTACTTTATTTGTTTAGAAGTTTACTGGTTTTCTGATTATTGCTTTTTAACTAGAATCAATATTTTAAGACCAGACAATATAATCAGAAAATTTTTTGAGAGAATTTTTTCAGGAAGTTTAAAAATCTCTATTTTCTTATATTTGAACTCCAAGTCTAGATTTTAAAATCACAGCAATGCAATTCCATTTTAGTAAGATTTGAGGATATTTTAAAAAGCAGTAATGACCTAGAAGTGGCTTCTCACTGAGATACCAAACACGTATTAATGTGACTTGATCCAGTATGAGATTTCCTAATTCAAAATAAGCCAAATGCAATTTAAGCTCAATTATACATGAAAATTACTCAAGAAAGGTACAGTTTAAAAACTTTCAATAAATTATGTATAAAATCGAGCTATTCTGCCACCTTGTCAGAAATGCAACACGATAAGGACACCACATTAAAAAAAATTGTGGGAGAATACAGAAAACAAAATATAATTAACTCTGACTGCTTTTAGACTCACATTTTTCTACCTGATTAAAATTTAACCTAAATAAATTAAAAATCATTGGGAAAAAAATTGCCCCAGCAATGAAGCGTCTTCCTAATCTTTGTGCACTTGCCAAAATTTTCTTCCTATAGTTTTGTTGGCTTCAAATGGATCAGGGCTGTGAAGGTTCCAGATAAATATAGCATTTTTGCAAAGGTCCCAGTAGGGAAAAGTGAAGAATATAGTCTTATCCTGATAGAGCACAAACATGCAGGGGGATCCCCAGGCAGGAATAACGATGGGTGAAAGCAGTAGTCACAGTCCCAGCAGCTCTCATACTGTCAGTGCTACTTGCAGCGGACAAGGTGTGCTTTTCAGCTCAGCTCGTACACACCAGGACCTCTTCCCACCCAGCCCAGCCTCTTGCAGGGAGATTTAGCTCTTATTAGTTCAAAATTGACAAGGGTGACTCCACTCGCACCTCTTTTATAAGCAGGCCAGTCACCTCTCCCTTCCTTCCTTCCTTATCAAACGAGCAGTTCCAGGGGTTTGTCAGTGCTCACTGGTACACCTGAGAGGAGAAGAAAAGAGGTTTGTGGCAGAAACAAAACCACCTGCAGCGAAGAGCTGCAGCCTAATTAAACTTAACTGTCCCCCAGTGCTTTCTTGAGAATAGTTGCTCAAAATTACCTAAACTAATCCACTTGTTTAAAACCCCCCGAGGTTTTGTTTTCCTCCCATTTATTAGGATTCTACCTTTCTGATACCCACGATTGTGATAATGTTGCTTTTGATTCCTGCTGGAGAATCTGCAGGCAAAATTTGGCCACCTGGCATTAAGACTGAAGTGCTCATCTCGACAGCTCTTCAGCCTAAGGAATGTTTTCATCCCTTGCCCATCAGCATAATCCCAGAGCTCTCCATCTGACAGCACAAGTTGCAAGCTAAACTGTTTATTAGAAGTTTTTGAGAATAACCACAGTTAGGTACCGAAAGCAAAAGTTCCCACTGACTTAAACAGCAGATTCAAGGCCCCAGAAAGAAAATGAAAAAAACTTTAGTCTTAATGAGAAAATATAATCTTCTATTTATATAACTCCTTTTTATTCTAGAGAACCTCATCAGTTTGGGCTTGACCTTATCTTTCTCCCTATTTTGTTCACCACTTAGACATTTTCTATGCAGTGTCTCACAATTAAGTGGACTGTAAAAGCAGAATTAGGCCCTTTCTAAGTGAGTAGCAATCTAACTATAAATGAGTAATAATCTAGCACTTGGAAAAAGCCTTTAAGAGGGCAAAAGAGCACTGCAGTGTTGTATAATGACTGTCACAGCTGAGTTAAGGACTAGAGGAGGAGATCCCAAAAGGAAAAGGCAGAATTTAGGTGCACAGATAAAATCAAATTAGAAAAATGCAGTTGGGCTGTGCTGGCATTTCAATATCAGCAAGTTATGAGAGCTCATTGGAAATTTTCAGGTGGAACATGTTTCCTTTGGAAAACACTGATAATGTCGATATCTAAATGTTTGGCTGGAGTGTGCTATGGCAGTGCCACGCCCAGAATCAGCCAAGGAAGGGAATTCTGCCACATCCTGCATTGCCCAGGCTAGAGCTCCCCCTTTGCCCAGCTGTGTTTTTTCCCTGAATTTTAGGCACGGAACAAACATCCATTCTGCATGCCAGCAAACAGAATTGTCCATGACTCCCTTTTTCAAGCCACTGGTGAAAAAAATGTTTAGGACTTCGCAGGCCTGGGGCAGGACTCTGTCCCCAATCTCCCCACCATCACCACATCCCAGTGGATTGGCTGTGCTTGTCCTGAGGCCCAAAGTGAGGGTTTCTTATCCTGTGCCACGTGCTGTGATGCTGGGCACACACACATGATTCCACACCTTGTCCCATGCTCACGAAGGAGCTCCGTGTTCTTGAGAACAAACTGAACTGACCTGGCACTGAAGAGCTGCTGGGCTGGAGAATCTCATAGAGACGGAACAGAAAACTACTTCTTAGTTAATAAAAAGTTGAAGGGACTTTTCTCCCAGTTTAATAATGATGATGATGATGATGATGATGATAATTTGGTCTTCACTCGAAATGTTGGAATTTATATTTTCCATTAAGAAACTTTTTTGTTTGTTTCAAAAAAAAATAAAATATTTTCTGCAATAATTATTTATTTGATCTAATACTACAAAATTGAGCTTCTGTTTTTCTACCATTGAAGCCTTCAACCTTCTGGTCTTTACAGAAATGCCAGAGAACTCAACTATGTGTGTGTTTTATTTAACTTTAGGAATAGATTATGGGTTTTATGAAGCCTGATGGATGCATATACTTGGTCCTTGGCCTCATGTTTCATTTCCTTGGTATTCCATTCATTCTTCCATGGTTTTAATGAACATATTGTTTATGGTCTTATCTTTATCACAGAATTGCACTAGTAGAATTTAGTATCTGAGTTTAGTCTAATATGGTTAAACCATTGCAGAAAAACTCATGTTTCTTTTAGTTCAGTTTGAGTGGCTTCTTTTTTTCATTTTATGTGAAATTATTAGAAATATTTTAATCTTGTTGGTAACAAGCTACCCTTCTCAATAAAGAATAGGATATTAAATCTTTTGCATTGCTGTAATTACATGGACAAGGCATCTGTTTTATCTTATATGAATGCTGCTTTCTCGTATAGTCATCCTCTATACACAGAAAAAAAAAATAAAGAAACCGATGGATTTTCTTGCTTCTGATGAAAGATCTATTCGAGAACGTTTGGCACTGAAAAATAATACAGCTGTAAAAACTCTATCTTCTTGGCAGTCAGTTTTCTGTTTAGGTGAATCTGAGTAGTCATGTAAAGGATGTTTTTTTCCATTTCAAATATATATATATATATATATATATATATATGTGAGACAATGGCCTTCTGGAGCTTTCCTAAGCAATACAAGGCATGTCTAAGCATTATGTTCTGCCCTCAAAGTGTGAGTTTATGCATAGAAGTAACACTTCTGTTCACAAAAGCAAAGCTTAGTGCCATTTACAATAACAATTACTCTCGAGGGTTTGCTAAGGATCTTTGATGTAGTTCATCATTGTGCTGTTACAGCCCTGTTGTGGTGGTTACTGAATTTGGCGACTGAGAACAACATGGAGAAGGTAAAGGGGAAGCAGCTGTGACCCGAACTGGTTTATGGACACCCCTGAACCCATTCAGTTTGCACATATATAATGAACACTTCGTAGGAAAAATTGGAGATGAGAGACAGAAAGAGGATAAACACAGACTTATGTATCCAATAAGCTAGAGGAGATTATTTTTCTATTTTTCAGCTGGATGCAGCTGCATTCCACTAAATTCAGTCTCTGCTTAATGGGATTCTTTGTATACTTTGATCAAAACCACAGGAAACCACTAAGAAGAATACAACTCCTTCCCAGCACCCCCTGTTATTTTGACTGGCTTTGATCTCTGAGGCAGCTGTACTTGAAAAGTTTAAGAGGTAGGTCTGTAATTAATAGCAAGGGAGCCAAAACTGGGAAACTCTTAAGATGTAAGAAAGATTTTTTGGTAACAAAAAGGACTATAATTTTATCTCTTCAAGGCAAACACTATTATTTACTAATTTTATATAACATATGTGGCATATCAGATTCCTCCACATTGGAGGGTAAATTTCAGTGGCAATGCCAGATCTTGGTTTGAGTGTCTGGGTACTTTGAGAACCTGAATTTCATTTTAAGGTTATGAATGGACCTGAATATCAATAATTTTTCTTTGGAACTCTTCGACACATCAAGCCTTTGCAAAGCTTTTGAAATCTGCTCTTTTCACTGAGATTTCTGACCCACTGAAAGATTCACACAAATGTCTTCACCTCTGTGTATTTCAACTTCCCCACGTAGAAACTGAGGGTCATCTGATTTCTGCATATTACTTTGAGGATAACTGAGTGCAAGGGCTGTATAAAGACAGTACTATTTTTATAATTACTGTTTTTATTTTTCTGCAATACCTCCATCTTGGTGATCAGAACAGTTTGGTTTTAATTTGAAGTGATAGGAAGAGACTTAAATGAAACAGGGCAGTTTGTGGATATACAAGATTCTTTTTTTTTGTTACATAATTCTTTTCCATATGAATGCATATATCTCTTTGGGGATTGCCTGTATACAAAGTCTTACTGAAAAGTTCAGAGCTCTCATCTCCCTGAACTGTAAATTATTGCTCTGTGCAATAAGTTAGACTGTGTGTGGTATTCTTAGAAGCCTGTTTTAATCATTTCAGAACACTGATGATATTTTTAATATTTTTAGAGATGCAATAAACAAGATGTTAAATTACCTAAAGAAAAATAATATTCCGCGTCTCCAGCAGTCAAATTCAAGCTCTGAGTCAGGTAAGATTTACTCCATCCCTCTTCACAGTCAGTGGAGAGGGAACTTTTGAGTATAATTAGACCTGAGGAGCTGGGCTCCCATTAAGAGTTTGCTCATGAGCAAGACAGAGGTGAGCTCTTGTTGTTTGCATCTTTGCTTCTCCCAGCCAGGGATCCGGCATTAATGAGATATTCTGGAGACAACTAGTGCCCTGGTGACACTGGAGGGAACAAGAATAGCAGCAGTGGTGTTGCAGGTAGCCCTCCTCAGCCTTAGGCTTCGCTGATCAATCAGCAGCGCCTTGGAGAGCCGACAGCCAGGAGGGTTTGGCTCTTTATCCCTACATTATGATTTCCCGTCCGCCTCATCTTCGCTTCATCTTTGGCATGTTTTAGTTTGGAGCTCGTTAGATGTGTGACTCAAAGCACTGTGCATCAGAACCCAAGCGTACAAGCACGGGAAATTAATAGTAGATTTATAAATGTCACCGGCTGGTGTCTTCATTGCTGTGGCACACAAAAGGCTATTCTGAACTGACTCCTTAAGGCACAAAATCAATGAGTAAAGTTGTTTAAAAATTACATGTCCATAGAGCTCCTCGTGCTTCTCGCTGGAGTAAAATGCATTAGTTCCCTGGGGAACTGTGGGAATCACACTAATTTTCTCAAGAAAAGAAAATTTAAAAGCCCTCAGCAAGCACTCAGGAAATGGCACTTTGCATTTGATGCTTGGTCATGATAAAAATATTTATTCAGTAGAAGAATAACCATAAGAGAACATTTTTAAGAGCTTTTATATAGATTTTTTTCCATCCAGACTTATGTCAGTTATCGGTCTGTCAACCACCTGAAAAGTGCACTGTAAAAATTTTTTCCAAGAAATAAAATGAAACTATTCTTTGAGAAACAGGAAACTTCTGACTTGGATTTTTTTTCTGTGGTAGCTGTTTCCATTGTGACATTTGAATGTTCAGATCTGACATTAATGGTTTGTGGGGATGAACTGGCCAGTGACTCACAAATGGCTCCTGAATTTGCTGTTCCAGGAAACAGCAGGCAAAGGAAAGCTGCAGAGTCTGTCAAGAGTTCAGCTGTTTGATCTACTCTCTTGTAAAATCTCCAGGCACTATGCCCTGCTCTAACCTGTTTCTTATTATTTGTAATTGAAGCTATTTTTGAGTCCATCAGCAATTACATATTGTGCTTTCTATTTGCTACCAATCTAATTAAAATAATACTGGTACAGGATCTAGTCATGTTCATTTTTTTTCTTGGAAAAATGTTTGCCCGAGCTGAAGTAGAGGTAACATTGAGGCCACCGTGTGATATAGTTCAGCCCCGCTTTGCCACCTAATGCAATACTTCTGAGATTAGCTTTTCCCAAATGATTCTTTTGCTCTAAGCCACAGGCCTCACATTCAGGAATGAGCTGAAACAGCCGCTGGCTGGAAAGTTATAGCTGATATAGATACCTACTGGAACTGGATTTTAGAGAGAACATTCAGGTTATACAGAAAAGAACACCAAATTATATATCATTAGTCATGGGCACAGTAAATGTACCCATGAATTGAAAAATATAATTGTGGGTTAATGCATTTGGGCTAAATCCACTGCTGCCCCGAGTCCTGTGACTTCAGTAGTGTTTGATATTGTCAAATTCTGGCCTTCCTATATCAATATTTTCAGAAAACTTGTGGAGGGTGCCATAGCTTTTGGAATTCATGGGGATTTCAGTATGTTTTGAGAAGGTCCCAGAGCACTGCAAAACATATACAGGGGAAGATCACTAGAGAATGCAGAGGCCATTCTTTAGCAATACATCCCTGTCCAATATGTCACTTCAATATATGCTTCATCCAGATTACAGTGTCATGCATCCTGATGTCTCCTGATTTTTTTTGTCTTGTATGTGATTAAATCTGTAGGTTCTGTTGTCACATCTGACTGAATGAAATCCAACAGCAGAAGAGAGTGACAGCCAGGAAAAAACTTCCCATGCTCTGGGTCATGAAGGGCACATCTCTCCCACACAAAGAAATGGAGAGCAGTGTAACTTCTCTAACCAGTGTTCCTGAACTAATGACTCTGCCTGCAAAGCTGGTGTTACTGCTCAGAGCTGGCACCTCACCAAGGCAGTTACGTTGCTGTCAAGCCCTCAGTGCTCTGTGCACTGTCTGAGTGTCCCAGCGCTGGTTGGCAGTGAGGGGTTCTCCTAACAGAGCACAACTGCACACGGGACTTATGTGTAGAAGGCATATCAAAGTTGAAGGATATATCATAGATCATGTGTGGATCCTGAATTATGTCACAGCTTAATTTGAATCCCCTATGTCCCCCGAGGCAGATATTCCCAGGGGGCTGCGTGACGGGAACCAACCACAGGTATCATCCAGTGTGGTCCCGTACCAGGAGCAGTGCAAAATCCACCAGCATCACTCCAGCTCTGCGTAATCTGTGGGCTGGGATTTCTGTGCTGCATTGCTCAGAGGCACAGAGCAGGAGATCACCGCTCATTTTTCTCCCCTGGTGT
Organism: Oxyruncus cristatus; assembly: GCA_013399855.1. Lineage (NCBI taxonomy): Eukaryota > Metazoa > Chordata > Aves > Passeriformes > Cotingidae > Oxyruncus > Oxyruncus cristatus. The sequence continues at coordinate 926,406 of VXAY01001561.1, read as the reverse complement.
TTGGCACAAACAAATAATAGCTGGAACTAAAACGGTTAGCATAGGTTTATTAACTTTGAGGGAAACAAATCATAAAAGGGTAAATTGAAATTAACTGGGTTGAACACAGGGTAAATCAATAGGATTATACAAGGTTCACAAAAAGGGAGGACTTTCTTCTATTCTCTGACCTTTAAGGAGGACAAGCTTGAGGAAACACACAAGAATGAGAAGATTCTGAGCTCTAGCTAAATAGCAGTAACCAGATGTTTCTAGCAGGTGCTCTAAGCCCTGAACAGTGGGATTTTGATACATGATGTCTTATTTGTTGAAATCCAAAGAAGGACTTGACTAAGGACAGAAAGATGCAGGTGGCTGTGGACTCTGCTTCCAAAAGCTCAGTGGCATCTCATTTGCTCTGGCGGGAATGAAGATGAAAAATTTCTTCCCAACAGACAACTGATCTAAGAATAACTCCCTCAAACTGATTTTCAGGCTTCTTTTGTGTGTAGATATTAAACAGAAGCAATTCTATGACTACTAAGACAGTTTTTGTTATTGGGAATTTGCATTTGAAGTTGCATTGAATTGGGAAAAAGTTCCCTCTAATTTATTTCCCTCTAATTTTAATTTCCATTTGGAATTTTAAGTTCTTGATGATTTCAGCTCACCATTCAGGGCAGATTTTCTTAGGGCTGTGTAGTGTATTATAGCAATGACTACAGCTGCAAGCTTGCCTGAGCTGTTGCTGCAGGCTGCAGTTGCTGCAGTATCTACTACATTACTAGAAACTGATTTAAATGATTTTGAGTATGAAATATAAAATTGTCATCTGTGCAGTGAATCATACTCATTTTCATAAATATATCTATATAAATAAATTGCAGACGTTTCCATTCCTGAAATATGATTCAACTGCTATCATACCTTTTAATGCAGCCAAATAGCTGTGTGTTTCCTAAAGCTAATGGTGAGTCAAGAGTAACATCAAGATGTTACTCTCAGTTTGATAAATGGGTGAATTCTGGGTTAGAATAAGGAGATTAACTGTACAGTTGAGATCACTTGTAGCTCCTGGGAAAATACAGTCCAAGACAAAGAAGTAAATCATACATTAATGAAACCTCCCATCTGTCTTTGGATGCACTCTGGATGAGTTATGGAAAAAAGTATAGAAAGAAACTGTGAAGCAAATAGTCTGTTTCTCGGAGGTCTTAAAAACTGGATGAAATGCAACAAAAATTGGATTCAACCTGGGAAAATGCCATTAAATCTATCTCAAGAAAAAGAATTCAAGTTGTACGTACTTACTGTGATGGACAAATCTGGAAAGGAGTAGCATGAAGGACTGAGAAATTGTTGGAATGCCTGTGCTTGTGCAGCATGAATAAAGAGGTATTGTTCAACAACTCTAGCAGAAGAATACATGTGTTTCTAGGTAGCTCATTACAACAAACAAATTGAAGGTCATTCAGTGTCGGGCAGAAATACCTACAGAGGGATTTTTGTATAGACAAAAAGAGAAGGTGGGAATAGATCAATATTTATAGGCTGGGGAAAGGAAGGTTAAGTGGTTGAAAACAATGAACTGCCAACAGTCTACAAATGGGATAAACAGCAAGAAGAAATTAAAACTTAGGCTGAATACTGAGGTAAAAACTCTGATACAGAAATGAATTTCTAAAAGTCTCCCAGGGGAACTATTTGAACCTCCTTGCTTGAAGACTTTGACTAAATATGTTTCTGGGAATAATTTATTTCCATTAGCATTAGGACACGACCTTCTCACCAATTCCCATTAATTCCACTGCATTGTGTATGTACCTTATGAGGTGGCAGCAGGGACTGGGCTGGCTGTTAGTGCTTGGGTGGGCAAAACTCCAAACAAACGCAATTCAGACCCATGACAGGACCTGGGACCAGTCCCACTTCCAGGATGCTTCTGTATAGATATACATTAAGTACCCCCAAAAAACTTGGAAACTCATAAGTCATTTGTATAACAATAGACACTACACTAATTAACTTATCTATAAATAACTCCAAAGTGAACTGAGATTTAAAAATAGTGTCTGTCTTTCCTGTTTGTGGGTTTGCAGACTGTGGCTTTCCTTCTGGATTTACTTTTTGACAACTCAACGACTTTTCTCTTCAGGTTCGTAGGAATTTTCCTCATGGGAGCACTAAGTGTCTCGCTGTCTTTGCTTGGGCTGCAGGCAAAGCTCCTGTCATTTTCTTGTTCTTCTTTTGCCATATTGTGCCAGTGGGACCACCTTCGCCAAACAGGCTCAGATACTTCCACGGGACAGAGCAGTCTCCCTGTGGGCTAGATGGGTCCATCCAACTCAGACACAGTTTTAAGGAATATTCTCAGACTGAAAACACCCAAATTAAACATTTTCTGTACATTGCAACCTCCCATATTACTCGTATCCCACCTCTAGTTCGGGAAGGTTCAGAAAACGTTAAAAGCCTTCAAACTGTTTGGTAACATATGTGAAAGTAGTTGTGACCTCAAATCACAGATAATCCAGATAAAAAATACTAAAAGCTACTGCTGACCCTGGCACTGACAACTCTGTTAGAAGTGACAGTCAGGTGTGTCACCTAAAGATGAATAAAAGACAGATTTCCCACAGCAACCTTTGCAACCCAATAAGATGCTGATGGGGGAAAAGCTTTTGCTGTTTGTGTCATATGATGCCAAGACTATACTGTACCTTTACATTCACACTATTATTAAATTTAGTAAATAAAAGTCTATGCAATTATATCCCAAATCATTTGGGGTGAGTAGCATGAAGTAGCAGAAAAGGACACCACCTTTCTGTTAGTTTGGTGTTCTAGGACAGATGAAGAGGTGGTTTTCACCAACAGGATCTTTTGACTTTTCAAGTATATTTTGCCCTGTAGAAATGTCCTCTGGTGTGTTTTGTTTGTTGGTTTTTTGGGTTTTTTTTAATGTCACTGTGGGAGTACAGCGTGTGCCTGGGAGCAAATAATGACTCTTAAGATGATTAACATGTTATTAAACTACGGGATAATCGCTGTCCTGTCAAGTGTCAGAGCGTGTGTTTCATCAGCCCCATGTGACTGCCCGTTGCTTCCTTTGATCTAAGGAGAGTATTTTTCATGGTCAGCTGCTAAATGTGACCGCTTTGGAACAGCAAAGAGCATAAAGAAAACAAAGGTGGACAAACATTACTAAGTCACTCAAAAAAAAAACAACACTTTTTTCGTACCATTTGAAATAAGCCCAAGCTGACTTCTCATGTGGCAACATTCTGGTAGGACTGGTAACAGCGAACAGCTGGGGCGTAACAAAGTGTGAACCTTGCAAACAATTCTTCTTTTCAGAGCGGCTGATGAGTGGCACCTGCATGACGGAACGGACCTGTACCACCTGCTACAAGTGCTTTTGCCTGAATTCATGCCAGGGCCTTGAGTTCATGCCCTTATGGAGTTTAGTTGGATGAGTTAAGGGGTTCAGTGTACTGAGCTCAAGATCAGTGTCTTCACAGACAAGAACTGCTGAGAAGAAAACTAGAAGTGAGGGCTTGCCCCTCTTTTCCCTTGGGAGTTGCTCTTAAGCTGAAGGTCTGTTATTGTTTTCACCATGTTATTTTGCAGCCCTGTTACAGTTGTGCCTGCACCAAGCTCTGACCTCCAAACTTGAACCTAGACCTAAACCCACCAGTTGGTCTTCCAGCTGGAGCAGCCTCATCCCTGAGGGCTCACTGGGCTGTCACTGGGCTGTGTCTGGGCCTGATCACTGTCCCCAGCCCTCATCCTGGTGCTGACTTGCTGATCTGCATCCCAGGTCCTCAGTGGGGTCGCTGCTCCCCTCTCCTGTTGTGCTCAGCACCCAGCTCACCTTTCCTTCCACACACAGGTGCCTTTTGCTTCTCTCAGACAGTTTGTCACTTTACTGATTTCACACACCTGAGTAACGGGGTTAAGTCTGCTTGGCTTGGGGATTCCAAATAAAATAAGTGAATGGCCATAATAATTCCTTTCCAAGCTCTGCATAGTTTACAATTGAAGTCAAACTTTTAAGTAATGGTGTATTTTACCCCAAGAGATGAGTGGAACTGAAGGCAGACAGAGACACCCTGTGAAGTGGTGCATTCAAACTACAGTTCCCCTGCTGAGACACTTTAATTTCTACCATCCTGTGGCTGCCTCTTTTCAGCTCCGAGAGCCACTGTACAAGATAAGAGAACAGTGGCTTCCTCCACTGAAAAATTCATTTTTTGTTTTTTGGGTTTTACCATAGAGCCAGCTTCAAATCACTAAGATGTGTCACACTGCTAAGCTGTGTGACAGCTTGATGCACCAAGGGATGCTCCCCACTGAAAATGCAAACTATTTATGCTGTAGATTTTTCTACCTAAGGAATCTGAAGATTTTTGCTCATAATAGCTTCCATTTTTTCTTGTTACAAAACAGTGTCTGCAGTTTTTCCAACTGCAAAAAAGTGTCTGCATTTCCATTCCGGTATCAGTGAAGCTAAACACCTCTTGTACTCTTACTTTACTTTGCAATACATTTTTCTTCTCTGTGATTGTTATTGCAGAGCACAAAGGCAATAATATGTTTTCTCTGGGGGGAAAAAAATATAAATATTTGTATATCAGACCAGCCAAGCTTCTGCTTTCTCCTGCTTTTTCTGGCTTCTAACATAGCTCTTAGAGACCAAATGACTGTTTCACCTCCCAGCTGTGTGAGGTGCAATTTCTGAAGTTGAGTACAGAGGATTATGGCCCATTTTAGCTAACAGCAGGAACTATTGCTCAGTTACATCTTAGAGTTCCACAATGGCCCTTATCATATTTTGATACCTTCATTTGGTCTTACTGAAAATCTTATGTATCTTAATCTACTTTTTCCCTATCCTCCATTTACTTATTGTTGAGTGGGGTGGTTTTTGACAGTATTTTGCCACAAATGATTTGTCAAACACTCTATATAGTTTCTGACCACCTGACACTGTAAATCTTTGCTGTCCACTCCTCACAAGAAGGCACTGCTAGCTCTGGGTAGGGAAGGCTTTTTCTTTTGTCTTGGCACTCAATGCCAAGATAAACCTTCATAACTTTCACAGTCTAGGAAAAACCCCTTCTCACATTTTGAAACTTCCAAATCTCTTCTGGATTGCAGGAGCCAGAACACTCTTTGGATGCTAAATGTTATTTAAATTAACTGATTTGAAGAAAAATTGTTCCTCATATTTTTCAGATGTACTTTGTGATCACTCCTAACCCAAGGCAGACTTTTTCAGTTTTAGAGAAGCGAAGCACTAAATTTGCATGATGAGATTACAAACCAACTTAGAGAGGTGAAAGATAAAAAATAATAGAATGCTGCATTTGAGGACCTGACAATAACCTGTTTTCCTGGCTCCCACTGAAATTTCTCAGAGGCACATTCTGGCAGTGGGGGCTGACAAGGCAGTAAAACCACATCTGCTTTAAGTGTCACTTTTCAGGACCAACCTTCTCCTGGACTATTAACCTTCTGTTTAAACCTCGGATTGCACATCTGGTATCTGGCATTACCCAAGCCTTACAGCATTTTTGAAAGTGCTGCATCATTTCCTTCCAACTTCTCAACTAAGGAAACATTGTATTGGAGCTTTGATTAGCTTTCCCTGTCAGTGAAGATACAGATTTAGAACTCGATTAGCCTGGATTGTGCCTGTAAGGATTTTGTTGACATCTTTTTATAGGCAGCATGTTGACATTTTGTACAGATGGAAAAATCTGGATTTGTTTCTCCCACTTACTGTTCTCCTACACACGTACACACAGTCCCTGATGTATATATTTGCCAGTTTTAGGAGGATCAGATCATCAAAATTATAAGAGGGGAGTTTTAAACACCGGTAGTTTAGATTTGTATGTTTATTCCTCACAATCAACTCAGCACAGAGATACATCTATAATTAGTTGTGACAGCAAACAATTCCATTTGCATATGTAAGAACCTAATTTGTGGTACTAATTATTATCCTCTCTTAGCCCAGAATTGCAAAGGTATTTACATGCCCAACTTACTTACTTTTATGTTTTTCTGAAAACATAAAAGTAAGTTTAGGTGCCATTCGTTGACTTTAGCTGTCAATACCTTTAAAAACAGAATGTGGTATCAGTGTCATAGAATGTGCTACAAGAGAGAGATGAATAAAATGCATAATTTCAGTTTGTCTCTGCACTTAATTTTGGACACGATATTAGGGGTTGGGGTTTTTTTGGGTTGGGTTTTTTGTAAGAGAGAAATTCTGGCCCTTGCTGCACTTTTGGCAGGGGTCCCTTACTCCTACTCTAAATCATTGTCATTACCTGTGCACATGCACATCTTTCTTTCACAGCAGTATTGTTTTTTTCACATTTCAAGCTACCTCCTCCTGTTTCTGCTTCAGATTTTCATCTCTTTTGGAGCTTCTGTTTCCTGTGATTACGTATTTGGTTTGATGCCTTAATAAGACAAGAAATGAGAGGAAATTACCAGCTGTATATTACTTACACTTCAGCAGTCCCATCCAAACAGTGTCTGGACTTTGACACTTGATTGCACTGATTTATTTTGATTAATTTGTAATTATAGACAGCAGGGCAAGTATAGAAAGTTTAGTGACTGATTTCCGTCTTTCATGCTTGACCTGGAACCTGCTGAAGACAATGGGAGCCCACAAAGTCTCCATCCAAAATCCCTCAGAGGCACTAAACCGCCCTTTAAAACCAGTGGCAGTTTTTTCTGTCTCAGCCTTTGTAACTTCTTCACTGAGCCAAAAGGCAGAATGGAACATCAGGCAGCAGGTTTTATTGACAGATTTTAAAAGGTTTATGATATAAATTGGAATCCTCTAATAATAAATTATAAACTTAAAGATAATTATGAAATTCAGAGCAGATTTTTTTTTTCCCCATGGCTTATTAATATACTTGCAAATCAGTCCAGCTTTCTGGATTGAACACTGTGAGGAATTCACCAACCGTTTAAACAAACAAATATCATATACATACATCAGTTTGGCATTTCACTGTTCCATCTGGCCTCTGCTTTTGGTTGATTGGAAAAACAAACCTGATCTGTTGAGAGACTAATGAATGTCTACTTATGGCTGTTACTTACTGGAATTATACTGGCCAGATAATACTGGAATTATCTTCTTTTTCTATTTCTAAAAGTATTTCTTAATCACTGTATTTCCAGACAATTCTTACTGAGATAAAAATTAATTGGAATCATATCACACCAGTTCAGCTTATCTTTAATGAGAGTTTCACCTGCTAAAGACGAAACTAATGTTTCGATACAGTTTATTTGTTTTAAAGGTATGCTCATGCATTAAATGGGAGCAAACATGGAGATAATTAATCTGTGTTGTGAAGTTGCCAACTGTTTAACTCTTCAAAATTTTATTGAAAGTCTCCACTTATTAGTTTAAATAGTGACAAATTTTAAAGAAATGAGGAGGCTGCTAATTAGTTTGTGACAACGGTTACATGCCTGGTTCATTGCAAGCAATTAAGAAAACAACTTCTGATATCTGCTAATTGCTATTTAGGCAGTATGTATTGCAAATGCTGCACAAGTGGACTGTTAGAGCAACTGACCATGAGATACATAAATAAGTAGGTTGTTTTACCAGGAATAGAACTCCAGCTGGTTTGGATCCTCGAAATATTTCAGAGGCTTCATTGAACATCTTTGGAAAGTTCATACATGTGCTATGGCAGTTTAGAAAGATGAAAATTGCTGGAAAAAGAATTTTACAATGAAAACATGAATTCTGCTCTACTATGAATGAGAGACTTAATAACCAAGAGTGGCTGCATGCTTAAAGATCTCCTTGTAGTACTTGCAGCCTTGAGGTCAAATATTCATACCGTATTTTGCTACACCTTGGAAACGTAATTTTGGGGTTTAAGGAGCGATCTACTCTGCTGACTGGAAAGTTGTGATTTTTTGCAATCGCTTAATCTAAAACTTAGAAACCAGGATGACTCCCCTTTGCTATAAAGCAGGAGATACTGTCAGTCTGTGGAGTGTTAGAAGCCGGAAAATCCATGAAAACCTCACAAAAACCTGTTTACTTGGCATACCTTCTGCTGAGCCCTCATGAATCACAGGAACTTGCTCTATAGGCAGTATTTCTAGAGGTGTTGCAGGCTGTACAGGTGGGTGTATGTACATATTGTCTGTGTCATGATTAGCGCTAAGCTGCCTGACTGCAGTTCCTGTCAAATAAGCAAACCTTCCTTCCCCGCAGCTTGTTTTTCATATTTACGGTAAAAAATGCCAATGCCAGTGTTTCCTCCAGCAACATTTTCATTCTTACCTGAAGCCTTTAAACACTTGTCACTACTCTGCAGGCACAAAGCGCTGCACTAAGTGCACAAGCAGCACCGCTCACAAAGGCGCAGCAGTGCCACTGCCTGCAGCTTGGCAGAAATCGACAGCGCTCAGAGGGGGTTCTCCCTTGACGTTGCTTAACTATTATTTCTGTTGCACTCCAGCAGCGTCTAATTGTCGATTCAGAGCCTGGGCAGTTTGTGCAGCCTGTCTTTGCATATTTATTACATGAGACTGACTGTTTTTTGTCTACATGGTTTCTAGAAATCTGAGAAGTGCAAAGGTCCATGACACTAGAAATAGGTGCTGAGCGCACTCCAGGTAACTCTACAACTTGTGTATGGTTGGAAACCACACCCTCTCACAGACCATGCCAAAGCTGGACTCGTTGAAAATGGAAGTGCTTGAATGGGCATGGCTTGGGTTGTTCTATCACTCCCAGTTTGGGGTAGTTTTCACATTTCCTCCATCATATTTTGTGATAATGCCTCCAGATATGTTTTCCTCAAAGCAGGGCTCCTAACTGGCTAGCAGTTATTTTGCGCTGAACATCCCTTCATCACTCTTGAGCTAAACTAGTATCTTGGATATCATACCATCTTTGGACAGTCCCTTTGCTGCTTCATAAATTAGCACGTCTGGGGAGCAGGACTGCTTTTGGCAGAATTTGCCAGAAGTCTGACACAGCTATAAGTACAGCTCTTCATGCTCATTCTCATTAGCACTATTAGTTCCCTCTTTCTTAGCCCAAAGAACATATTTAGTTAAATATTTCACTTCCATTTTCAACAGGATAAAATTGATCTTCAAATCTGTCCAAACATGGCAGAAAGTAATACTTTGACATGCATGATCTTGGAGGACCTTTTCGTCAGTGATAAAACGTGGCTCGTGGCACAAAATCCTTTCCTCCATGAGATTTTTCTTGTAAGCTTCACCACTGATATTGGATACTTGGGAGCATTTGAGAAGCAGCTTGACCTTGTTGCAGTCAAGCTGTGCTTACTGGATTTGGATGAAAATCTGCTTAGTATTTCACATACCCACTTTGAAGTTCTATGGAGTCTATCAGTGTTTGGGTTGTTCAGGGACCATATCACTGCAAGTTTGACCCTGGGATCAAAGCTGGCTTGGTGTAAGTTCATCAGCTCTGTACTGTGGGAGCTACAGGCTGCAGGATGGATTTTTGGGAGCTGCCTTTTATCATGCATTGACCTAAACTGTCAGAAAATCTACATCAAGCGTGTTCAGACACGTCTGGTTTCAGACAATCTGGAATGTTCCTCCCCAAGTAGGGTGATGTGTTGACTTGTATCACTTTCTCCAGCAGAATGAGGACACTCCTGCCCACCCTCTTGGTTTATTTAGCATATGGGATCAGGCACTACTCATCCAGGCAGTTCCTAAATCAATGGAACAGAGGATTAATAGCATATGGAGCATGCCTCCTCCTCAGGCCTGGGGTCTCTTAAGCAGTATATCTACCCTTGGATTTTTTCCATACTGTTCCATTTATCATTATCCCTGCCTGAACTGTGGTGACTGCTACATCCTTTTATCAAAATTATTTCCTACTGGGTAACTGAAGCAAAGCAAGCAAAGAATAAAAAGAAAAACAGGAAATCCACCACCAAAAAGATGGAGAGAGATTTTATAAAGTACAGTGAATATCCAGGCAATAGCCTGCAAGAGAAAAGGATGCAAAGGCTTATATGTGTGCTGAGTGAGATGGAACACCACACAAAATGTCATAGTCTTGCTTTGCTTCTGAGTTTATTACTATAACCTGGAAAATAGGAAAGAACATTACAAGTTCATGCTCAAATACCCTGCTCTGACAGAGCTATTTCTGAAGATGGAATGATTTGAGGTATTTTAGTTTGTTGGATTAAGATAATTTCAGAATGTGTTTGGCCCAGTTAAAGGACGGATTGCTTTAAACACAAAGGTAGCCCTCACATTCAGGGGCAACTAATCTACATTCTATCTATTAATGTAGGATAATTAGCTGAATTTCCTAAAAGGCAATTTATTTTTACTCACAGAAGAAAATGTCTCTAAAAAGAGTCTGATATTATAGGTGGTTCTGCTTTTCCCATGATTTTTGGCTAATGTGTTAAGTCCAGAAGCTGTAACACGTTGAAAGTATTTACTCATAATGTCTTAATTTCTTGTACATTGTGTGCGTGTATCTGCATATGAGACCGGGGAAATGCTTACACAAGCAGGGTTTGTGCTTCAAACAACTTGTTTTATTGCTAGCTCTTGTACTTGCTAAGCAACACCAATTAACTCTTCCTCAAAATACCCTTCCCTCAAATAAAACTGCCGCTATTTGCAGTTGTGCCACACAGCTCAGAACATTGCACTTGGTGCGTGATTCACCCAGAAAAGGCTTGTTTCTGCATCAGATCCATGCAGGTGCATTAAATGCATTAACCTCCCCATGTCAACCTGTGTCTAATTGGTCTCAATGTCTAGAAATTTCCATCTGGTGTTTATGGTGTTTTCCCACCATGGTAACCAGAAATCTAAGTGCACACCTGGTCTCATACAGATCAGGAAGACTTTAAATCAAATTCCTGCCAGCTGCTCAGTACACAGCAAGTGTTATGCCTCCTTTATCTTCTGTTATATTAAAACAGGGGGACATGAAATAAAATAAAATATAAATTTGCCCTTCCAGTGTCTTCCCCAAGTCTGCTATAGTAGTGATATCCCTGCTGGCTTGGAACTGAGCTTCTGAGACCAGCGTCTTTGATATGATCCTTGCCCTCTCAGTCATGCTGCTTCCTAGAGGAGTCTGTGTCCCTGATCTGCTGACAGCCAGATTGCTATTTTTTCTTCAGCATTGTACTGAGGGGAGAAGTGACATTCCACTGTTTGCAGTGCGTTTTCTTCCCTCCCACCCCCCTTTTAAAATTAATTATTAAATGTGATGCCAGGGACAAATTATTCTTCAAGGCTGAAGAACTGTGATATTTCTAATAGGGTTGGATTATTTCCAGCTGGTTTTAAGCACCTTTCTCCATTAGCTAGAGAGGTGATTAGCATGAAGAGCCTCCTGAGTGAAGTGTCTTTTTAGCATTTAAAGTTAGTGCTGGTGAACAGGAATGCTGAGCCCTGCACCAGGTAATGGCTCAGCTGCACTCTGAGCCCACCACCTTCTTCTGAGGAAATTGCCCTTTTTCCTTCTGTTTCAGCACAGGCTTTCTCACAAACAGGGCCAAGACATACCTGCCTGCACACTGCTCTGTGTCACCTGTATTAAGTGTCAGTGGGAGCCTGTTCTCCTGTATGAACTCACTGGTGATGGGAGCCTGGCCACGAGACAGCTCAAGGAATCAGGCTCACAAATACTGCAACCATCCCTGCCACGGTAAGCCTCTCACCTCCATGCTGCTGTGCTGGCTCACACTCTCCTGTTTATTCTCAGAATCAAAGAATCAATTATGTTGGAAAAGACCTCTGACATCAGTGAGTCCAACCCGTGACTGAACACCACTTTGTCAACTAGACCATGGCACTTAATGTCTTTCCTTAAACACCTTCAGGGTCGGTGACTCCACCACCTCCTTGGGCAACCCATTCCAAAGTCTAATCACCCTTTCTGTGAAGAAATTGCTCCTGATGTCCAGCCTACACCCCTCCTGGCGCAGCTTGAGGCCACGTCCTCTCGTCCTGTGGCTGGTTGCCTGGGGGAAGAGCCCGACCCCCACCTGGCTACAACCTCCTGTCAGCGACTTGTGGAGGGTGATTAGGTCTCCCCGAGCGTTCTGTTTTCCAGGTTAAACACCCCCAGCTTCCCCAGCCGCTCCAAATGGGACTTGTGCTCCGGCCCCTTCCCCGGCTCCGCTGCCCTTCTCCGGACCCGGCTGTAGTAACTCAGAGCAGCCGTGCCAGAGCCCTGACCGAGAGAGTTCAGGGGTTGCTCCCTCGGAAACGAACGCGCTCCAGGCACCGTCTGGGAGAGGGGGGCAGCGCCTCGGCTGCGCCTCCTCAGACGAGCCCGGCGGGTGCGGCGGCGCTGCCTTTTCCCGTTAAAACCCGCATCGGGAGCCGCTCCGGGACGGGCCTGCGAAGGGCGCGGGGCGGGCACGGCGGGGGCGCAGCGCCCCCTCCCGGCAGCGCCGCCGCGAGCACTGCCCGCAGAGGAGCCGCCCTGCCGACCCGGGCGGGATCCCCGCGGGGAACACCCGTGTGATTTGTACCTTATGTTTAATTACTCTCTCTTTCATCTCTCTCTTTTTATTACCTAGAGACGCGCCCCAAAACAGGGTGGATAGGCCGTGCTCAGCGCGGTCCTCCCGCCCGCCAGGGGGCGCTGCGGCCGCGCGGTCGGCGCCCGGTCCCCACTGCCCATGTCGCGGT
>VXAY01001561.1:829748-904266 GCA_013399855.1 Oxyruncus cristatus | reverse complement strand
CCCAAAAAACAACCAAACAACTGAAGTAGAAGAGAGGTTTTATAACAGTGTTTATTGTCTGGGTAAGTTTAAGTATGAACCTTTGGTTTTGAGCATTGTTGTTGGGATTTGCTTTACCAGCAGCCTGAAGGCAGTGGTTGCGTTACTGAAGGAGGAGGTAACGCTGTTCCCAGCGAGAGCTGCAAAGGGTGGGGGGCAGAACCACACTAAGGAGCAAATACTTGGAAGCTCACACAATAACAGTGGTACTTCTGCTGCAAGTTTTCCAGGTGACTCCATGGATATAGGTCAGTTGCAAACATTAAGGAATCTCAACTGGATGACTTACAACTTCTTTTTGCCTTTAAACATACCAGAGGTGCTGCCTCTGCTGGGTGGCTGTGAGCCAACAGCTGCTGCTTCCTCAGGAGTGGGGAGAGGCAAGGTCAGCTCGACAACTTTGAGGGATGAAGCCTGGCTAGAGACTGAACTTGTTCTTCTGAAGGATCTGAAAGACAAAAAATTACTCATCAAGATACAGAAATCCCTTTATCTAAAACCAAGCTGCCAAGGGCAGCTCACAAAGCAGCCACCCAGCTGCTGTGTTCATTCCAGCTTAGATCCCCTGCAAAGATCTCACTAATGGCTTCAGTAACTTCTGGGAATGTTAGACCATAACTGGTCAGTGTGGCACAGGCACTGTGTGAGCATACCTTCTTCCCCTGTCCAAGGTATCTGTAAAAGCATATATATCTTCTCTATTTAATCAGGAAGGGGACTTCACATTACCAAGTGTAAAATGTAGCTCAAAATTGTGCTTTTATGTTGTAAAAACACTTCTTAAACAGAGCACAGTTAGGAAATGTAAATGCAATTATTCTGTAATGGCAGTTGTATTTTAAACTGATGGATGCTGAAGTAATGTGCTAGAAAAATGTGGTAAACTTAAAGGACAGTGTAAGAAGAAAGTTTTTATAGAGTCCTCAAAAAGTAGATACAATTGAGAAGACCTTCAGAAGTGAAAAATTGTGTCAGTTAGGGACTGATTTTACTGGTTTAAACTTTATCTGAAAAAAACCAATACAACAATGCTAGTACTTACCGGATAGGTCGTGTGGGTTGAGAACTCTGACTACCATCAGCAGAAGCAGTAGGAAGCTCTAAATTGGACTAGAAAATTTGGAAAGAAAAAACAAGTTGAAGTAGTGGTTGTATAACCGAACTGGGATATTAGGAAAGTTTATAGTGCTGTGTATTTGCAGATCTGTGGAAAGTGGATGAACGCTTTCTTATTTTACCATAAGTATATTGCTGAATTTAGGATTTGCCCTTGAAAGACACTCAGCAGTAGGCTGGAGTTCTGGTGGCAGTTAACTGGAAAGCTCACCTGGTCAAAGTACATTTGAAAGGTTGGAGTTAAAGCAGGATTTGTTTCTAGGATATCAGCTATCACTTGGTTGACGGTTCTATTGAAGCTTTTCAATTCACGAAGATCAATGTCTCTCTCTTCCTCTGTTTTTGTTCCATTTTGCCTCAGAGACTGAATTTCTCTGGATAGTCTGGAACACTTAACACAAATATTTTTAAAGCATTGCTTTTATGAGAATACAACACTTTTCAGAACCCGGCTAAGTTAAAACCACAGAATTTAACCCACACTACTGTCTATCACTACAAAGGGAGGACTCATCATTAAATATACAAACCTGTTTTATAACCCTTTCTAGTTTTGGCTTCTGTACTTCAATCTCCTTGTTCAACTGCAGAATAAGATCTTGTTTTTCCTCCTTTTGCTCTTGGAAGAGGGCTTTCTGCTTCTCTGCTGCCTCAAGGTGTTGTTCTATGCTCTGCAAATTCATTTGAACGGCAGTGTTAAATATAAAGCAGTTTTGGTATCCTTTCATTTTTTGTATTTCTTTCTGGATGGGTCTATTGTCATTACTACTTGTTTCTAAATGTAGCTCAAACAATTGGTGCTATTGATAACTCAAAACTTACTGTTTAGTGGCACAGACACGGATAAAGTGAGTACCAGGTAATTTACAAATCCCTTAAAAATTACTTTCAAGGTACTGTTAATGAAGTTATAGGTATGTGTTTTCAGATGCACCTCTGAGCAGTGTCTACAAATTACACCACCAATTAACAAGTGCAAGCTATCCTAAAAGACCCCAACATTGTTTCCTGTGGAAAGAGATGGATACCTTTGACTGGAATGAATAAAATCAGCTCCATATGGGCAGCTCTGTTTTTGTGGGGGTTTTTTAAATAAATAAATAAAAAGGCAGGAAAGGGCGTGCTGTAACACCTCATTATATCCTAGGGTCTACTCCCTGATGAAGATCTTTGTCCCTTTACCTTAAGAAATAACATCTCCGAAATAAGAGATAGGTCCTGCTTTGGTAGGATAAGCAATAGGAATGTTTGTGGACTGTAGCCAGTGATTCAGGGCTTAGAACAATCCTGGCATATGACAGTGTTCCTTGATTTCTTCTGCCTAATAAAGTTCTAACTGAAATGTCACACATCAGCATTAAGTGTTGCTTTTTCTTAAGGTCCAAATGACTTTTTGATAACCAGGGGAACCAAGAATGAGTCCTTGCTGTGGAGCCTGAACACAAGGTCTCCTTTCCCTGTGTTTAGTGCTCAGCCTGCTAAGTCGTGAGTCAGCTAAATTAATTCTGTTTCAACTGAAGCACCCTCAGCGCTAATAAAACTGAATCTGTTCCAGAAAAATCCTGGGACATAGATGCCAGAGGACACAAGATGTGTGGATTTTAATCTGCACTACTGGACAGGGTGATGTGCTGCGCACAAATACAGCTGCTTTAATGGCTGCCAGAACATCTGTCAGTGCGTTCTGGACTCTGGAACTTCTAGCTATAGGTGTGACTGAAAACCTCAAGTTTTGTTGTGATTCAAGAAAATTCAAGTAAGCACTCAATTTTTTAAACAAGTAGAGCCTTCTAAAAATGGTATCTATATAAAAGACTAGACAAAATTTTGTACCACAGTTTCCTAATCTTCCTCTAGGATGGCTTGCATGGATTTAGCCACATGCTGCAGTCTTGTCTGTTTGACTAGAGCTTTCATTTTACCTGGAGATTTTCCTCAAGTTCCTTGATCTGTCTTCTTTTGCATCTGTATGTTTCATCAGCAACCGTTTTCTCCTCCTCTAGTTTCAGTCTTTCCTCACGTTCCTCACCTGTGATCCCAAACAATGAGGTACCATTATTGCTGTGTATACAACTCTATTTTCACTTGAAAATAAGTTGGACCTTAAAGGAACTGCATCACAGAGTACTACTATATTGGTGTTGGTGGTATTTCAGCAACCTCAAGATTTGAGGGTTTTTTAAATACTCTCCTACTAATTCCAAATGACTGTGAAAAAGTAACTGGCTTCATGAGGGAGAATGATTTAAAAGCTACTGGTTCTAGAGCCAGCAGAGGGCACAAAAGTTAAACTTAATTCTAGATAATAATTATTTATGTAGTTTCTCACAGTGATGGTTTTTAGACACTAAATAAAAAGTTCCATAGTGAGGGAGAGCAAGTTATGAAGTGCAGTTATCCACATACTCCAATAGACACTACTTCCTCCCAGTTATGATCCCCCCAGGAATCATCTTTGTGCTTTGCCTCTCCTTTCTGTTCCTACTTAAAACTATTCGCAAAGTGCATACAGGCTTAGAGATTTTCACACAAATCTGAGAGAACCACACAAATTACATCTTACTATACTTTCTTCTACGCTTGCTCTGCTGAGCTATTCACAGCAGCATGGGAATTACACTCCCTTTTGCTACTGTCAGTTTAGTTTCTCTCTCTGATTCATTCTTTTGTGCCACGGAATTTCCCCACCACATACCCGAGCTGTGTGATCATGCTAACTCCCACAGCAAACGGCAGGTCCTATTTTACATACTTGTCTCGGTGACTTCCTTGAAAGAGTTTCGGAAGTTGCTGTTGCAGTTATTGAGAACACACAAAGTGTTTTCCAGAGCTACGATTTCTTTTTCAGCTTTGCAGATCTTTGCTTCCAAATCATCACCTTCTTGTTGAAGTGCTTGCTTTTCTTGTGCAGCCTGAAAGCAAAACAGGTATTTAGGGTGGCTGCACATTTACTGGAAGTATTAGGATCATTATAGAGAAAAAAATACCAGGCAGGGGTTAAAGTCACTTGAACTGAGATCTGAGTGACTAGGATACTGGAAGGACTAGTTATTTACAGTATTGTAAGTTCTTTGAGGTATTTCATCCATATGCATTTTGTGATGGATATCTGCCTCTCCACCTAAGCCCTCAAAAACCTGACCAGCAGCATCCACAGTGTATGGAGCAGTCTCCATGCCTGCACTGCTGGCTGCAACTGCAGCACATGCTTCATATCTGCTTCCTTCACCCACAAAATACACGTAAGAGTTGAGATTGTACATTATGTAAAACCACAGGGAGACTGTTAGAAGTCATCCAGTTTGGGAATTGTAACTCTTCATTTACCTGACCAGTGAGATTTAAGAAACAGCCAACAGGTGGAATATTTTCTATTCCCCAAAAAAATATGACACTGAGAAAAATCTCTGTAGGTGTGGAGGGTATTTTATATACCCCAGTGACCACGTGGGTTCTGCTGAGGGTCTTCTGCTGTTCTGGATCTCACAGTAGCAGAAATACTATCATTAAGAAATTTAACTCTTAAGAATATGAAAAAGATGAACTTCAGGGCCAGGTTCACAGCTTGAAGCATTTTGTCTTAACAAGAAATCAGAGAATTTGTGGAGATCAAAAATAATAGATTCCTGTTCCAGAACCAGGGTATTGTGTTATGGATAAAAACTGATTTTTTTTTTCTTTTCCCAGTTAAAATCTGAAGTATGCATAAGTGATTGGTAAGTGAAAGTGGAAAGCTGACATCCTTCAAGGTGCAAACACCATGTGATAAATACCTAGAAATAACTCTGACCAGTAGAAGAATTTAAGATCAGTTTTCAGTTCATAGTAGATTGCCACTTGGCCAGTAATTCTTGTGTCTTTGTAAATTAACAAGCACTGAAGTGAAATGTTCAAACTGCTCAAAATTAAAGCTCCCCAGAGATTCATGTGAAATGGCTGTATCATTTAAATAACCAACAATGTCAGAGAACATAAAACAATTAAACTCAAAGTAAGCAGTAAGCAAAGAGATTGCCTTAGTTACTTGAATAGAGCCCAGGGAAATCTATAGCTTAGGTATTTGAACTATAGTGAAATATGTTAAGAAAATACCTTAATCACATAGTAGGCTTGACTTTTCTGCTCCTCTCCTTCAGGGGGCATCATGGCAAGAGTAAAAATTTCATATCTGCGTCTCAGTTTGTCAATTTTACTTAGGCATTCTTGAAATTCAGCACTGATTTTTTGGGGGAGAAAAAAAAATGGATTGAGAAAGTGTTTGGTAGTGTTTCATGGGCAGTTATTGCTGTGGCAGTTTAAATTCCTGGTGTTATTCCATCAGCCTGTAGCAGGAGGCAGGCAGGGCAGCAGTTGTGCTGCTCCTGGTCTTGGTTGCTTTCTGTGTTCTCCCAGCCACAGATGTCTGTTGTTCTGGTTACCTACACTGAGACAAATCTATTTTGACATTCCAGATCACTGCATCCTGGGAGGCTGTGCCACAGTCCTTCCCAAAATTTACAGGTTTGGCATTTCAGCCCCATGGCTGCCCCTGCTGATGGTATCTTAACATTGCCACTGCTGGATGAGCACAAGCAACAGCAGGGAATCACCCTAAATCAAATTACGTGGAAGTATCAATTAGCTGGGTAATTACAAAGGAAGAAAGGCACGGACTGCACTCTTGGTGAGCAGTTAAGCCTCAGTCACACTAAATCACTCTAATTTCCCATTGTGTGGGGTGTGGTTAGCAGGGCAGTTCAGCTGCTGGAATGTTCATTTTTTGGCTGGATATTTCTCTGGGATTTCAGGGCTAAAGCTGTCCCAGATACTTTGCACTGGTTATTACAAGAGGAGCAAGTTATTTTATAAGAGGGTACATATGTAATTCAGAAGATTTATTATGTTATACATTACGTTTCCACATAATGGAAAGCTCATTAGTTAAAAAGAAGAAAAAAACCCAATCAAACAAAACATATAACAAACCTAATCAGACTTAGTGTTTGAATGAAAGAAATTACACTTTTATCAAGCAGTTGAGAGTAAACCCTCTTTAAAAGCAACTTTTCTGTTTTATATACTTTGCCATACCTCCAGACACGTGCTTTCCCGTTTCCAGATAGGTTTGAAAAATGCAGGGTCACACACGCTGTGAAAAGATGTCTGTGACTGAGGTTTGCCCTGAGCACTGCCCAGGATCCTCCCTGACAGCATAACCTGTTCACCAAGGGGCTAAAGCTGCAGCTGGATGTCAGAGAAGGGATCTCTTGCTGGCCTCCCCTGTCTCAGTATATAACTTTGAGCAAGATTTATTTCTTCAATTTCTCTATGGGTGAAAGTGGGTAAAATGTTTCCCTTTTCACTAAGTCCCCATAAAAAATGTACTCAAAGCTATAGGTTTGATTTATATAAGCACAGTTACCTTCTGCGTTGCCGTTCCTGCTCCACGAATCTTATCTGGGACTCCAGCATTGCCTTATGGATCTTAATTTCCTCGGTTCTTTCTGCTATGGCTTTATTTAACTCCAGTCTTTGTTTTTCCATTGACAGAACTTTCTCTGTCTTATTACACAGAATATCTTTAAGGCGCTTCATTTCTAGTTTTAAGAGGTTATTTTCGACCATCATGTCCTAATAAATGCCAAAAAGGTAGCAAAATTATTTGTAATTTAATAAATCCGTATTTATTCATTATTTTACCTTTAATATATATATAACTGTAAGACTCATTTTGCTCTGTATTTCAAAATCTTGTCATTTTCCTATTTGCCAACAGTTTACATGGTAAGTGTTACAGGGGTAGATTGGTTTTATACAAATTCATCAGGGTTGCTAATTCAGTCTGAATTTTGGGTTGTTAGACTTCTCCATCTACAACTTTTTCAGTTTAGGTGGTTTCAAATAAATTAGGAGACCTTACAAGGAATTTTCTGAGGCAGTTAATATCTTTCTTGAACCATTAAAACTGTCTGGGAATATGTTCTAGATCCTGTAGGTCTGCAAGTCATGTTGTTACGTGAGCAAACTTTTTATACACCAAAGTTTATGAAAAGCAGCAAATGGTGAACTTCCTGAGCATGCAAATACTTGGAATCATTTTCTTCAAATCTCTTACGGATCCCCAACTCTGTACCAATTTTTTTCTCAGTTGTTTTAGGCCAACAGCTTCTTTCTTTCGTTCCCCTGAATTTCATCCCCAAAGAAAAGTCCAATGTTAGGGAAAGACTTTTCACTGAGGAGCAAGTGCAACAGTTAAGTCGACAGCAAAACTCTTTCCCCTGCTACTCAGACCCTGTTTCATTCTACCTGTTAGTGCTTCCTTGAGGAACTAAAGTTTATTGCAGGAAAAAAAGTGCAATAATTAGAGGAGTGGGAACCATATTTTTCTTTTATTGACATGGGGAAAAGGACTTCCATTTTGTTTCTAACTCCTTAAAATGGAATATGGATTGATCCAAACCATCTGCTAGAAAAGTACCCTCACAATTTAATAACAAAACTGTGCCAAACTTTTTAGTAGGCATCACAAATTGAGAGTATAAACACTCAGTGCTGGGTAAAGACATCCTTGAACAGTAAATGCATTTTCTATTTTAAAGGTAATTGCTTCTCAGAAAAAAAAACAACCATCCACTGATACTGCGGTATAACTAATGTGGGAGTAAATTGATACCTCATCAAACTTCATGCTGTATAGAGAGGAGAAGCAACACTTTGCCTAGTAAGACAATAGTGATGAGGCTGAAAGTTTGGTAAGTAAGAAAAACTACAAAAAGGATTCTTATGGATATAATGATGTAGCACTGTGGGAGGCAGACGACAGCCCAAACAAACAGATGTGTCCTGTATTAGCAAAGTTGTGGAATAATACTGTACCTGCTTAAGGGCCTTAGCTTTTTTTAAATCCTGAATTGATCTCTCATTGTAAAGATTTAGTTCATCTGTCTTCACCACCAAAGCACTTGTTTCTTCTCCGGTCTTGTGAATTGTTCTCCTCATGAACTGGACATCATTCTGTGAATGTAAATTGCAACAAAAGCTACCTGTTAATTATAAATGAGATATTTTTAAGTGCTGGAACCAGGAACCATCGTCATCACGTGTCCATATGCTGCTCTGCAAACTGCATGGCATGTCCTCAGGCAGAGTGCTGTTGCCATACTAAAGTCACTGCTTGTTTTATTTGGAGCGTAGTTGATGTTATTTATACAATATAAATTTTTCAGCCAATAAGGCAACTCTAATAGAATCGTGTGTTTTATTCTAGATAAAAACATCTCCTGGCATGTCTGACCATGACTTTGATATCTGTAGTTCATTTTCATAAAACCATCTGTCTTTGATAATACTCCAGAGTATGAATAAATTCCTGGAGGGGGGTTTCAGTGTTTGATTGTACTCACTGCTCAATTTCCCATCTCTTCAAAACTGAGGTGTGGGCATTAGTTGCCCAGCATTAACTGGAGATCCATGCAAGGACAAGGTTTAAAGGGCTCTCCTATAAGTAGTTTCTTCCCCTCACTAAGTCAAATTTTTTCTTAACTATCACTTTGAGAAACCAGTTGTTGTGTTTTATTTAAAAAACTGACTTCTTTCTTTATCTGGTTTCTCTTTGAAAAGGAGTTTTCTAAATTTGTTAAAATATAGCTGATTAATACACAAAGACAATACTTATAAAAAAAAAATTATAAACTGGCTACAGAATAACTGGTTGTTTTTTCTCTACAAGAAAGGTAAGTGCATTTTGAAAGAAATAATGATGATCACTGCATAGGAAAACCAGAGGACAAGTATGTATATGCAAAATTCTCACATGGGAATAAAACCAGCAAAACAGTATTTCTGAATTATGGATCAGGATGGGGTCAACTGTCCCTTCGATTCAGTAATGTGACTTTGGACAACTTTAAATGCAACTGTACTTATGAATTTATGAAAAATATAAAAGTAACAGCTTCACAGAATAGCATTCTCCTATTTCTGCAAGGTCCTAGCAATAAACTCAGACATTTGCAAGCAGTCAGTAAGACCTGGATGAAAGCTAAGCTTGTCTTTCCAACATTGCAATGCTGGTCTTCATGCTCAGGTGCCTCAGCTGGGCAGTAATAACCTATTTTTCTGGGAATATATGAAGTTTTCCACATGGCTTACATAAAGTTCAGATTCCTTTTAATCTAATACCATGTTATTGATAAGACCCAATCTCCTTAATTCCCCGAGGTTTCTAGATGTTGCTAAAGTCAGTCAGCCTGATGTGTTAAAAGAACTCACCTGAAGTTTCCTGTACTGTGCCTGTAGAACATCATAGGCATTTTTCTTTTCTTCTAGGTTTTTTTTAAGTGCAGCAACTTTTGCTTCCAAAATTTCTTTTTCATTTGAATTAACCTCCCCTTCTATCCGTGACAGCCGTCTCTGTATTCGCTGAATATAAAAATCCTGTTAAAATAAATTTTGAGAGAATTAATAGTATGAGATAAGCAATAAACTTGCATCTAAACGTTGGCTTTAGGACAGTTACCCAATTAAGCTATTGTTTTTATAATAATTTCTGGCTTATAGACCTCATTAGCAAAGTATCTTAGATGTCTGATGAGCAGTGATAGTTTGGGGTAATCTTCTAGAAGAGTAACAAAGCACACTCTGCACAGGCTGCTGTAGGGAGGCTTACAGTGGAGTTGCCATCTTGCTGTTACCAGTGGATGCTGATATAAAAGCAAATTTTCAAAGTGGTGCATAGGAAATATGCACATAATCCAATTAGTAAATAACAGGATTTTGGCATGTACCTCTTGTATTGCTTTAAAAATACACCCTGAGGTGTCTGTGGTTCAGAGGGATCAAAGTAAAGAATGGATTTTAGAAATTAGTGGGAAAAGCAGCAAATGCAAAAAAATAATGAAATACACAAGTGCAAAATGTGATACTTTAGCAAGTTTCAGTAATTTCAATTTTATCTATACATCTAGACACAGAAATAAACGCAGACTTTATAATAAATTGTACTGCATGGCATTTCTGAAATGGAAAGATGTTAAAGATTACAGAATTCAAGCAACTTGCTATCAGTGGACTCAAGAAACAGTCATAGTATGAAAGTACATTAACATTTTACCTGGTTATATATTAATTCCTGTTGTTTAAACACTTCTGCATCAAGTCTGTGCAGTCGACACTGGAGATTCCTAAGTGATTTTTGAGCTCCCTCAATTTCTGATAGAGCAACCTTCTCCTTATCCTTCTGCACTTTCAACTCCTGATTCTTCTTGAAAAGTAGGTCCTTTAGCTGTCTCATTTCGTTTTCTTTTTCCTGGTCACAAATTGATTGTTAAGCAGAAAGAAGTAATTAATCACATCAGAATCAATTTCTGGGGAATTACTTCCTTTTATTAATCATATATAGTAAAATTAAATATTTTAATACTATATCCATTAATATGAACATGGAATTTCATAGGTCTTCAAAATGGTTGGCAAGAAGAGTTTTAGACTTAAAGTAATATTTTTATTTATTTTTTTAAATCTAATGCTACTATATTATTATTATATGACTTTTTTTCCCAATTATGGGAATGCTACTCTTTTCGGCCTTTCAGAAAACTAAATTCCTGTCATCTTTTTAAAAACAACTCTTCATTGCCTCCAGCATATGTGCATATTTGTAGAAATTATTAATACAAAGGTTTTCAGTGGTTTATTAAAATTTGTAACTCTGTGTGTGCACATGTATGTACATGTGTGTTTATATAACCTGGAATAATTCTGTTTGAAAAATTACACATTTTAAAATCGCTTCCTTATTCTCAGAGGTAAGTTGCCCTTAACACCTAAATCAGTGCAGGAAAAGTTTCAGGTTACCTGAAATGTACAGTTTCGGGTAACCCAAAATGTACTAAAACCCATCAAAATTGAGACTATTTTCTTTTTATAAGCCTAACAAGGAAGACAATTTTATTCTTTTCGTTTCTCCTTCCCCAGCTCAAATAACCAAAGACCATCCAAAGCTCAAGCCAGTTCCCTGTAAGGTACATCCTAAAATGAGTGATGTGACTTCCCATTCCTGTTCCAAAGGACTCATTTACATTTAGCTCAAGTCTGGTACAGAATTTGAAGATCTATATTTAAATTCATATGCAAAACATCTGCAAACAGACTTTTCTGTGTTGATTAACAATGTGTTTATTCTTGATTTAATATGTATACAACCATCTTGCAGGCTTAAATAATGGTTAAAGATAACTTAACTCCTTCTCTAAGAGTTCACAGTCACAGTCCACACCAAACAGAATTTTTTTGTAGTTGAACTTGCTGTAAGTGCAATTCCAAATCCAAAACTCAGGACATAAAAGGCAACTGTAAGTTTAATATGAAATTGTTATGGACTGTAGCACATGTTAGTGGTCTTTGGATCATGCCTGAACAAAGGAATTTAATTTTGGAAGCAAACTGGTTTTTAAGCATGTGCCCAGTGCTGAGCTGTATTTCTCAAGCTAATGGCAATGATGAGTTCATCCACTGCCATTGGACCTTGATTTGACCTTCACTTCGAGGTTTCTTGTGCATACCTAAATTAATTTATTTAACAGAATTGTTTGTCTCCCTTTAAATGAGGTTGTTAACAGAGATAAGATATTCATTAAGCTGCACAGTGCAACAGTGTTTTGCCAAAAACTGAAGAGGGAGAAGTATCCCAGAACTAGAGCGCAAAATGGGGACACTTCATCCACATTGTTCCTGTTAATATCTGTTCACAGTAAATTAACAGATGCAGCAAATAGCCCTGTGTGTCGAATGGTGATGGAAGGCATGCTTCTGACTAATACACTGCAGACATTGTTCAAGAACAGTTCATCCTAGATAAAATATTCCCCTGGAGCTGTGGAGCTGCCAGGCTCAATGTCATCTTGGGTTATCCGCCACAGACACAAGTAAAGAAGCCCTGCTAAGGGTTTAGCCACCCTGAAAACAGTCTTAAGGGGAAGCAAACAAGGTTTTAATGAAATGTTATACCATTACAACTTGTTTTCAAATTATCTGAAGAGCCAAAACAGTAAGGCCTGTAAATTTAGAAACTCTCTATAAGGGAAAGACATCCCATCCTTAGTTTCTGAAAGTGCATTCAAAATGTACAGTTAATGCCTGTGGAGTTAAAAAGTTTGAAAAATAACACTCCATCTACTGCAAGGCATTATTTCACATACACGCTACAGAAAACACAAAATAGGGGGAAAGTAAAAACCATGCAGTGGTGTGCACAGATCCAGCTTTGTTGTCCCTTGTGTGAACACGTGCTGTCACAATAATTTAACCTGGTCCTTCTATAGTAATGAAAGCTTCAGCTTATTCAGTGCTCAGTTGTCCAGCAAAATGTAAAAAATAGTTCTCTCGTGTTCAGTCAGAAGCTAAGTAGTGAAAATACTTAAAGAGAATTAGTAGCACAATGACAAAACAGCATAAGCATTTCCTGAAATGCAGGGAAGTTCAGATGATTGCATTACAACATTGCATTTATTCAGATGCCCTTTGAAGCTCATCAGGTGATAAAGAACTAGAATATTTTATTCCTATAATTAATTTGCAACGTAAGAAGCGAGGTTTGAATTTAAAAAGAAGTATTACTAGACACGTTTAAAAAAAGTCACCTTATTACAGCTTGCAAGTGTCACTTCCCAGATCAAAATCTTTATACATCATGAAATCTAAAGCAAGCCAGTAATTATTTAATAGGCCACAACAAGTCAGATGTTACAGAGTGTCACGTAGTAGATTTAAAATAATGAAGAGCAGACTAGGCCAGCCAAATCTGATCAAAAGATTTCTAAATCTTTTTTAATCTGTTCGTCAAAATCACAGCTCTTTGCAGGTTTATAAGATTTGGTGGTGTTCTACTAGAGCTAAGAAGTTTTAAGAGGCAATGCTACTTGAAAGTCATCCTGACAAGATTCTCACTCTTTAACAACCTTTTTGATGAGTATCAGCATCCCATGTTAATATATTCTACTGAATTACTAGGATCTCTTATTTTCCTCCAGTTTTCTCAGCACAGATACTGACATATCTATGTGCAGGTTACTTCAGCATTTGATGAAACAGCTACAGGTCATATTAATACTTTCATCTCATTTTAATAGAGATCATTTTAAAATAATAGAGTTGCAAATTGAAATGAATCCTCATTCATGGAAACCATGACAACATTTTACCTCAACAGCTTTTTCTTCTGCTTTCAGTAGTTCTTCCATCCTCAAAGCTTTCTCTTCTGAACTGAGTGTCTCCTCAGTCACAAGCTTCAGTTTATCAGAAAGATTCATGTTTTCTTCAATAATAAAGCTTAATCTAAACAAAATGAAATGATTTAACAAGTTAAATATAGGTTGCCTGTACAACTCTGCCAAAAGCAATCAGCAAACCTGACTGAGCAGTTGCTGTCTGAAGTGGGCTAAACTTCAGCCTGTGATAACAAAGGCCCTGATTTTTTCACACCCTTTAAAAACAAGGATTACTTTGAGTATTCCCTAAGTTGCCCAGTGCCAGAAACTATGCAGGACATGAAGGAATCAGAAAGTTTGAGGTTTTAATCATCAACATTATTTAAGGTTCTTCACTACCTCAAGTATTACTAATCCTTACAAATGATATTTTTAAAGGTCTGTTTCTTACCTGGCCTGTTTCTTCTGAATTTCTTTCTTTAGATTGGTTACTTGTATTCTCAAAGACTCTAGATCAGAAGCAGTTCTGTCCACAGTGGATTTCAAAGCTTCCAGCTAATAAATTACAAAATAGAGCAATTGAGCTCTTACTTACTTTGGTACATGTCAGGATATTTAAAATTGTAAGGGACCTATTTACTGGAAAGTATTCCATTACTTTTTAACAGTGCTTTCCAAATGAGAAGTAAGGCACTGTGAATTGGCACAGCTACTAAACTCAATAGACTAATTTACATAGTCTGAATACCAGGAGAGAATACTTAATAATTACAGCTACAGAATGAATCATGAAGATGCTGTAGCTGCAATGGTTGCCCAACAGCATCTGTACAAGTGGAATCTTAGTTTTATAGTGCACAGCTGACTTTGATGAGGTTCTTTGTGAAGCATGGATACCCCTATATATCTAATAAATATTTCTACGTCAAACTTTGTTGGTACATAAAATTACTTTGATTAAGATAAGGGATTGCTGTGATAAAAATGCACAGATATTTAATTTGCTAAAAAAAATATGACAGTCATTAAACACAATAGGAATACTTTACAATCAGTAGCTTATTCATCTTCAAAGTATCACTTAACACCATAAGTGTAATTGTCTTCACTTTCACAGATGAAGAAACCTGATCAAGGTCATGTATAGCAGGTTTCTTAGAGGTCACAAGTTGTTGGCTGGACTGTCTCTTTCTTTCCTTGTTTCTAACATGCATGCCACAGATGTTCTAATAATGTGAGACTGTTCTATTATCCCATTATGGAGTATTAATTGTGAAAAAATTCAAGTAAGAATCTCACAGTTTGAGACGAAAACATACCAATTCTAGGAACCCTCAAGTTAGCATGAATTATAGGGTAATCTACCCCTTGTTTGAGTTACCTACAGTTTAATTAGGAGATCAGTCTATGAACCACCTGCTACAGAAAAACTATCCAAAGTTAAAGCAACAGCAGATGCAAGGTTTTTAAAATTCACCCACCTTTCTGAATGTTACCATTTTCTTGTTGAGAGAAAACTTACTCAGGTAATAGAAGTGTATCCCTTCTCAACAGAGCCATGAAACTTGAATTACATCTTAGAAGTACTTCCACGGGTGTTTAAGTCATTAAGCAGTGCAGCTCATTCCCAGCTTTAAGGCAGAGTAATCATGGACAATGCCAAGCATGGCTTGTTCACAGGGCAGCCCTGTCCTACTGCCTCTTGATTAGAAAGCCATGTGAAAGCATTTGGTGTTTTCCCTGGGAATTTTAACCTGACTACAAGGCCCATCAACAGACACAGGGAGCACAGGACAGGAATTGTTTGGAATCTGGAAGAGATTCCTCATGTTTATACAATACTGCAGTCTATGTATGCTAAAGGCAGGACACACCTCCTGAGGCATCCAATAGTGTTAGACCATTTAAGAGAAAATTCAACCATCTTACCCCAACGCATCAGAGAATACCAGCTAATCTTTCCACCACTCTCAGTGAAAGGATTGAGGGTTGAGATCTCAATAATCAAGAATAGGCTGAGAAGAGCAACATTTTGTTGAATTATTAACAGTCTAGTATAAAACCAAAAAGAAAGGAAATGCCACTCCTGTATTTCCTCCATCTGGACCACAGTTACAGTTTCAGTCTGTTTTTCTGAGCTGTTTGGTCACTCCTTACCTCATCCTGCAGATGAACCCTGTTGGCTTCCTGAGTTTGATACTCAATTCGGAGGCTGTTGGCTTTCCGTTCAGCAGAAGAGATTTTCTTTTCATATTCCATATTATTGAGAGTTTCATTTACCAAAAAGGCAGTCTTCTCTTTCAGTACAATTTCTTTCTTTCTGATCTCCTGTTTTATGTCTGCAATTAGCTATCAGGATAAAAGTATTTTATATTTGCTTGCATTAGTTATGTTAGATTAATTAAAGGTACAACTAGAAGACCAATTGCTATTATAACTGTTATTTGCATGAGAAAGCCCAGTTATCATTCCTAAAATTAATTTATTCCACAGATCCTTCACAACACCAAATACAGTTTGTTTTGGATTGAAAACTTCCAAAATATTCCAATGATTTCAAAAAAAGTGACACTATAAACTCGTATAAAAATAATTTTTGATTGATTGAATAGGGGACAAAAAAGCTAAACAAACTTTCAGATAGACTTGAAACAGATGAAATGCAAGAGGAAAATTATCAGCAGTAGTAATGCTTTCTTTACCTGACAGCTTTATAGCTATTCGGAGAAAATTGTGTATTTTGAAAGGTTAAGTAAAAGATTAGCTACTGGGAAAATTATACTGTAGTCCTGATGTTTAAAAAAAACACCAAACCAAGGCAAAACCAGATATGGATCAGTTACAGCAGTTTTACCAAAGCACAATGGTCAATCTGTTGATCTCTTTTTTGCATCTGTTGTATTGCATTCTCCCACTGCCTGATGACTTCTTGCCTTTCTTGATGAACTCTGCGAAAATCTTCAGCTGCCCTGTCAAGCTCCATCTGTTTAAAAGAAAGCACCCCCGTGATTCCCGGTGTTAAAAATGCCACATATAACCTGGCATCTCCAAGAACCTTAAGCACAAACCTGAGCTGTTAAGGTCTCTGTAAGCTCATTATCAAGAGCTCTGCGTTTCTGATTTGCCTGTGTGGTCAGCTTTTCTACTTGAAAGGTTAATGCCTAAAAATGAAAGGATATGAAAATATCATGTATTTGAAAACAAATAGATCACATCTTGTTCTCTCTGACCTTTAAAATGAACCTCTTATGGAATTGCACTGTTGTGCTAAATGGAAACCAGTTTAAAAGCACTGCTGTACAAAATCTGGTCTCTCCATCTTATCTGACTCAATAATATAACAAGGTCTTCAAATATTAAAATGATTTTCCATTTAGATTCCATTTCTACTTACTCCTAGTTTCCCTTCATCTTGCTGTGCATACTTCTGGATCGCAAGAGCATCATTATCTGTACGATTTAATTCCTTTAGCCAGCTCTCCAGGACCTCCTCATCACAGTTCATCTGTTGTTTTAAGTCTTCCAACTTCTGAATTGTTTTACTTATAGTATTCTAATGAAATAAGAGAAAATGAAAGGGTCAATACCAAATGTCTAACATTCATTGAACAGTAATTGAAGCAACCAGTTCAGGCTACTGTAACAAATTTACATACATCTTGTCCATAGAACTGCTAGTTTTTTTATTAATTGTGTGTTATACTTGAGGAATGCTATTGGATGTCCTGGTCTCAAAGAAGAAACAAGACAGCAAGTTACCACAAATTCAAAATGCAAATAGTTTTAAACAGAAAAGTCAACCTCTGGCAAGTTATACCTCTATCCAGGATATTTATTCCACATAATAAACTGATCTGAGGCATCAAAAGCTAAAGTTCCTCTCTCACATGCTAAGACCAAGCTCTTAGATCCTTATCCTACATGTCGATCTTCAAATGGCCCCACGTGACTGTGAAGAGACTTCCTGACACAAAAATGGGACAATCTGCATCCAGCTGAATAGTGAGAATATCTTCATCCTGCTACCCATTAGGAAAAGAAGTCTTTCAGTATCTAATTAATATTTGCTAAGTCTTGACCAGTCTAAGCAAGGAGATCCTCAGTGTCCTTGTATTTGCCTTCAACAGGGAAAAGCACATCCAGATCATCTTACTGCCGTTCAGAAGTTTTAATTATAATTAGCTATTCTTGACTTATACTATTGTTTCTGTAAGTGAAACTGAGGACAAGCCATAAAATTTTGCAATACAGGTGTTCTCTTCCAAAAATGTTAAACCTTACTTCTTGTCTGTTTTTCTTTTCTCCTAAGGAAATCAACTCATTTTGCAGTCGTTTAAGGTCACTTTTGAGACGTCCATATTCTCTCTCAGCAAGGGCTTTGAAGTGTTGTTCAGTTTCAACTTCATTCTCTCTGGCCCTGTAAAGATACTGCAGAATAATAAAGTTCAGCAATTTACAATAAACAAAAGGCAATCAACAAACAAACTTTTTTCTACATACAGTCAAATCCCAAGTCAGAGACGGTGTGATTTCACGGTGTAAATGTAGGAATTTTCAGAGAAACTTTATAGTTTGGATATTAGTATCTCAAATACATGTATTCTTATATTTTATATATATACAAATATATATATATACACGAGTACACACATTGTATCAAGTATCCACAGATCAACCATTTACAGCCCTAAAAACTCAAAGATTTTTCACCCAAGATTTAGAAATTTTAAACTTTCAACATCAAAATCTTAGAATCTTAGTCTCTTGATCACTAGTGACTTTACATCAGATTCAGCAGGTGCAGCAAAATAAAAAAAAAAAATACATTTATTGTTTTGGGCTGAGACAGACCTCCACCAGGCTGGCCTATAGCAGCATCACCTAATCTTTCTTTCTTTCTTCTAATTCAAATTAAAACTTGAATCTGGCACACAAAAAAACCCCAAACATTAAGAAGTTATTCAGCTGCAGGGAAGTTTCTATGAGTTTTTCACCTAGGATATTTTATCTAAAGGGGGTAAAGCTTTGACTCGAGACTCTTTATAACTCTAAACTACCCATTTTGGCCAATTACTTTAACCATCTGACTTCATTTTTCAGGTCCATAAATTAACTCTTCACTAGCATTTCACCACTAATTCTTGACCATTATAAAGATTATAAATTTGTTCTTCCCATACACTGATGTTTTGTTTTCTTTTTCCTTGATCAATTTTTTCTGAATAATTTCATAAGCCCCCATTCATGAGGAATTCTAAAATGTATCCTCCTTGGCTTTCTTCTAGGTACAGTCATTTGACCTAGGGCGATCTTCTTAATGACCATCAAATAATATCACTGAGATATACAGTTTAACTTTTGTTTCTTTTGGAAATCCTGGAATAAAGGCCTAAAAAAATCTCTAACAAAGCTGGCAAAATGTGCGGGGATACCAGGGGATACCAACCACAGAGAGATACTCAGGTTACAAGCCTGTCTGATAAAGCGGATCCGCTTGTGGTGGTGATTTACCTGAGTGAAGTTTAAGTCTTGTCTCACGTTTTTCAAATGAGCCGTCATTGCTTCTATGCGCTCCTCAAAGTTGGTCAGCTCATTTCTCAGGTTCGCTTTTTCTTTCTGCATCTTCTGCAGCTGTTTAAGATTAGAATCGCCAAGTGACTATTCGCAGCTGAGCACTTATTACCTGCAACTACTTAAGGATAAGTCATTGCGATTATTAGTCAAAAAAAATGTGGGAGTCACACGCTACATTCCTCCGAAGCAGTGAAACGAGAGGTTTCGGGAGAAAACCCCGAGCTTTGATAAGGGACCGCACAGATGCCGCTCCTTGTCCCGCGGGGCTCGGGGCATGCTCGGAGGGAGGATCTCCCTCCCGGATCCCCTCCGCAGCTCCGCGGAACTCGTAGGTATTCCCTCCATCCCTCCCTCCCTCCCCGGCCGCGGGGGGCAGGCGGGGTCCGCTCCCTCCCGGCCGCAGCCCCACGCTCACTTCGTCCTCCAGCGCCTTGTTCTCGGCGTTGGCCACGGGCACGGCGTAGGCGCTGTCCCAGCCGAGCTCGGCCAGCACAGAGGCGGTGGAGGAGCTGTCCAAGCTCTCCATGGCCGCGGAGGGACGGCGCAGGGCCGCGGCTGTGGCGGCGCCGGGCGCTTGGCAACGGGTGGCAGCGGGAGGCAACGGCGCCTCAGGCGGCACCGCCCCCGCGCCCGCCGGGCCGGGAGACGGGCGGGGAAAGTCCTGCGCTCAGAGCCCGGTTACCGTGTCCGCAGAGGAGGGTGTCAGACCCAGAGCCGCTGGCAGCGCCTCAGAGCCGCCCCCGGGCTCTGCTGCCTTCCTGCCAGCGCCAGCCCGAGCCTTGGCTGCATCGGCTGGGTCACACAGCGGGGCAGCTCACCTGCTGCTGGTGACACCAAATAGGTCTGGGGTCACACAGCGGGACAGCTCACCTGCTGCTGGTGACACCAAATAGGTCTGGGGTCACACAGCGGGACAGCTCACCTGCTGCTGGTGGCACTGAAAAACAGGGGGCTGGGAGGGTACATAGTATATTTCATGTTTCTGAACTATCTCCGCAATTAACAGGTGGGTTCCTGAGTCAGGTTGCGTTCAGGCGACCATAAACACTAATGCTGTGTCCATACAAACTTGGATGTTGTATTTTGTACCCATCTGTACTGCTGTGCTGCAAATAATCCCGTGTCATTGAGCTCTAACATTCATGGATGGAGACAGGCACACCAGTCTTGGCAGCAATCGTAGGATCACAGAATGGTTTAGGTTGGAAGGGACCTTAAACCCACGGGCAGGGAAACCTTCCACCAGCCCAGTTTGCTTCAAGCCCCATCCAGACTGACCCTGAACACTTGCAGAGATGTGGCATCCACAGCTTCTCTGGGTAACCTGTGCCAATGCTTCACCACCCTCACAGCAAAGAACTTCCTCCTAATGTCTACTCTGAACCTATTCTCTTTTAGTTTGAATCCATTCCCCCTTGTCTTACATGCTCTTGTAAGAAGTCCCTAAAAAGAGGAAGCACAGTCTTGATGGAGAAATCCTCTGTTGGTGACTATTGTCTGGCTGAAGCATCTGAAAAGACATTAAAGGAATTAAAAAATGCCTGAGGAAAACAGCAATAAGCACTAGCAAATAGTTGGGAGGTGGTTTGGAGGAGCAAGGAGTTTGCAGCGAGGTTTGTTACACAACATGAGCCCGTGGCATATTAGCAACACTGACCATAGCAGAAGGCACTGGTCTTGCTAGATATCTGCATGTGGTATGGGGTATTTTCAGAGAAGAAAAAATTGCTGAAGAACAGTGAAAGTCAGACCTGATGACGCACCAAAATGGTGACTTGCAGCGTTGTGCAGATTATTGCTGGTTCCTTCACTGATCATCCCCTGAGAAGAGTCCCACATTATTATTAATGAAGTATTGAAAGAAAAAATAAGAACAATGTGTTGAGGCAACAGTTTCTTAAAAACAGAGGAATGGTACAGGGTTCAGTGCCTCAAGCTACCTGTGGAACAAAGACAGACGTTGTGAGGAAGAACTTTTTTGCCCCTGTTGTCTTACCTGGCATGGTGGGCTGTGGATGCTTGTAGGATGTGCTGAATAATACGTTTGATCTGCTGGAAGGTCTGTGCCAGGAGCCAGGTATTGCAGAGTGCAGTGAGCCGACCTGACTGAATGAAAAGAGGGAATTCCAAAGACACTACAAGGTACTAGAAAGATGTCAGAGACTACAATGGCACATCACTGTGTACATGGTAGCAGCCCCTTCCTTTCGTACCCAAAATGAAAACCTCCTTTTACTCACTGTATGTGAAAAATAAATGCAACTCTCCTTGCAGATATTTTAAATTAGCACCTGTAATTCAGTGGGGCTTGGTAGTGATGAGCACCTGATAATTTTGAGTTGAGCTTGTGTGTAAGGAAATAACACAAGACCATGTAGTGCTTGAGAAGAAGAAAGCAAATTATTGGATAGCTGTTTGTTGTTATGTGAGGAGGCAGTCCTGTTCACCAAGCAAGGCTTCCAGTGAAAAATGGTGATTTGTCATCATGTGCCATAATGTATACATGCAAGAAACCTAATTAAATCAATCTTGATCCAGTTATTTAACGCACATACCAAACTTCTGAATTTTTGTAATCATAAACTTTTCTGTTTACATATTTTTGTGAGTGCAGATTTATACACAGTGTCTGAAAAGTCTAAAGTGTTATATCAGCAGAGAGTATTAATTCCCAATTTTCATGGAAATTCCAATCCTTCAATTTCTCTTTCCTGACCCTGACTAAACAAATCTCTGTGATATGCTTTTCTTTGTACGGCTTTTCCCTTTTCCTGCCTGTGGTAATGTGGTCTGTAAAAGCAGAACTGTTTGCTAGCCGTGCTAATCCACCAGATGGTGCTGCGTGTCTGCGGATTTTAGGGGAGTTTTGTTGGGGTCTCTTAAAACAGCAGCAGTTATCAACTCCTCAGTCGAGGGAATATATAATTCCTATTCCTAAATGCATGTATACACACAGAAGGTTGGTTTGTTTGTTTTCTGTTTGTTTGTTTTAATTCTAGCTCTTATTTTAAAAGGTGTTAGAGAAACACAAGTACTTGTAAGGTAACAAGCTATTGTCCTGCTAACGTTCCTTACAGATCCAATTTTCACTTATGTAGACTGCTGTGCCCATTTGTTCAAATTACCTAAATGTAAACCCACTGTTTCTGTCCTTTAAAGGACTTACAGCTCCTCGTCTTTCTGTTAAAAAAAAAAAAAAAAAAAAATTGTTTATTTGTTTATACCCAAGCTCTTTAAACGGTTATCTGTGTGAAAAGAAAGATTTCAATTATGATTTGCTTTCCAACAAATGATACTTTTGTTACTTAATATACAGGAAAACTTTTTTTCCTGACTGTACATCTGAGCTATCTACTGAAAAAAGACTCATTTAAAAGGTTATTGGATGTTTTATAACTAACCCAGGGTAGCCAGTTAGTGTTGTTTAATCACTGTTTATAACAAATTTCCCATGTAAACCTGCAAGTCACAGGGTGTTTGATAATGGGATGTAATGGCCAACACTCTGTCTTTTCTTTCAGGTGGATGCAGACACAATGGAAGAAGCAAAAATGGGAAGAGACATTGAGGGGACCACACAAGTCAGTGTGAGATCAGAACATGCGGAAAATCTGAAGGGTGGAGAATCTTGCATGGTAATAACTTGTGTATTGACTAAGAACCTCATGTCTATATTGAAATCTGGATCTCCTGACTGAGATAGTAGAAACACAGTTGCCTAAAAAGGAGAATTGTTCATAATCCAGGTCTGATATGTTATCAGTTACATATAATTTATTCTTAACCAGTGAATGGCATAAATTGTCAACAATTTAATATATTGGTCTTAGGGGGAAAAAAAACACAACCGAACAAAAAAACACCCCAACAACACTTTTGAGCCAAAATGAAATACCTCTGAAGTTCGAGGAAGTTTAAATTTCTCAACAGTAGGTTCCCTTTGGCTTGTTCTCTACTTTTTGCGTAGTTGTACTGGCAAAGGCTGTGGTTTTGCTAGTACAGCCCAGTGGCTTTTGTGTGCTGGAGATGGATGCAGGGGAGAAAAAAACATCTTTTTGCTGCAATATTCATTTGAAAAGTTGCTATAAAACTATTGTGACATAGGGTAATTTATTTTTACTTGTAGGACCTGAGTTTTCACCAAGCCCTGCAAGGGCCTGTGACAGCAGTGCCTTTGGGGCAGCAGAAGTGCTTTGTGTGGGGGTCTGTGCAGCCCCTCCGGGCACTGCCTGGCAAAGGGCGCTGCTGTGGCCGCCCGAGAGCTGCCCGGTGGGTTGGGATGTGCGTTTGCCAAACACTGCTCAGAAAATGTTCATGTAAAACCATTACCAGGTTTTATTTAATAACCTCCTAACCCCCTCTCTCTCTCCTCCTCCTCCCCTCTGTTCCTCTAATGCCTTTTACAGCTCTTGCTGCACAGCGTGAAGCCTTAGAGCTGTATTCATCAATGACTCACACCCTTGCTTAGGGGCCAATTTTCATGGAAGCTATACAGGAAAATTTTGAAATGCACCTATCTCATGCAGGGCACAAGATGATTTCTCTATTCATTACTATTCCAAAAGGACTTGTTGTCCTTTGGAAATGTTCAGATATTACTTACATTTGTGTGTGCATGCATACGTATGCAGAGCTAACTTGCCTTTAGATTTGAGTGGTCTAAAAATAAAAATGTATTGTTATTATCATTGACACTAGTCAGCTGAAAGGCAACTAAGGGCCTGCTTAGGCTGAGTGGAAGCAGGCAAATGAAGAAGAAAATGCAGCACTGTGCTCTGGGTGAGCAAATCCTACCGACTCAAGCACAAAACTTGTTTTAAAACACCCTTTTGTTTGATGATATGAGTATCAGCCTTCTGAGGAATTTGGGAGTAAAGCCACGGACTTACCCTGAGAAACCAAACTGCACTTTTGCCTCCGGAAGTTTTTCATGTAGGTCATGGTCACAGTACATTTCTAAAACACTACAAGAAAACATGTTCCTTTCCTTTAAGACATCATATGTTAACTCAAGATTTTAACTTTGGAGAGGAGAGAAAGGTAAAGTCACAGAAATTATTAGCCCAAATGACCTTTTGGTTTAAAACCCATATGATAGAAGGGGAATCTTTAATGCAAAACTGCCAGTTATAGAATAATTGCATTCTCAGGGGTTGCTAATTATATCCAAAATTACATTAAACAGTTTTGGGGAAGAGACTGAGGCTGCTTAGCATAAAGCAGTTTATTTACGCATGTACAAAGTAGCTTACATCCCTAAGGGATTAAACTAATTGCAATATTGTACTGTAAGTTGTAAAAATTGTGTCATGCAATGATGAATCAGAACGGGTAGGAAAAAAGAGGGTAAAATACACTTTTGCTTTTCATAATTTTTTCCAACAAGCATTTCAAATCATAATTCTAAAAATAGCTTTTTCCTTATCTTTGTTTCTTAAACAGAATGGAAAAATCCCTTTCTGCAGATCAAGCCCATCCACTGACATTAATTTTTGCCTTCGGTCTGCTCAGGTGAGTTCCTCAAGGATGTGTTAAAGACCAGATTTGTTTTTTCCTTATTTGTGGATGTTGTTTTTCCAAAGTGAATTTTGCTAACATAACTTTTTGTTTGGCAGATCAGTTTTGTCCATGTTAAGATGGCCTAATGAGAGAGCATTGTCTTACAAGAGTGCATAGAATTACCAGGCTCCACATGTATGTTACACATACCAGGAAAATTCATGGTCCTCTCAGAGCCAAAAAATAGGCCAACTTTAGTACTTCTATGAAGTAACTGCTTTTTTGTTTACCTGGGTAGCCTGTAAGTTCTTCCTTTCCAAAGTCCATTTGTGCTGTAGAGTATATGTAGGGATTGTAAATGTACTCCTAAGTAGCATTCCACAGTTGAACTAATTGCCAGGCTAAGCAAGAGACCACAGTAAAGGGGTGAATAAAGGGGTGAATAATTTGATCCAAGGTGGATTTGTACTCTACCAACACAGCCTGAAATCTTCTAATGCTTTTGGATTTGACTGTGAGCTGTTCATTGTTGTTTGAGCCTCTTCTTTTCTATTACCATATTTTCTCCGGATATCATTTCTGTGTACCTTATCTTTGTATAAAAGGCCACATCTTTACCATATTTCCAGAGAGTAGTCAGTAGAGGCATACAAAATTTACTGCTGTAGACCAAAATATGACAGATAAAGGTAGTGCATTACAAAGTTCTTGCCCTCAATCATGCAGAAGGCTCTCTATGCTTCTGTGAGCAGTGGTACCTATGGGGCTGCACTGTAATGGGAGGAGGGTTAACCAGGACGTTTTCTTCAGCAAAAGAAGATGGAATCTTCTCTAAGCAATTATCTTTTATGTGATAAACAATGTCAGTGGTCAATAGAGGGAGTTTTCTTACCCTAATCCCCTTTCATTTAGCTTAAAATAGAAATGCTATTAGTTTGACTAGCAGTTTGGTATATCATGAAGCCTGGTCATACCTGTTTGCATGTTACATTTATCTACCAGCAGAAGGGTTACTACACTAGCCTTTGTCTCTGCTTTCCTTAAATAAAATACAATACACTGACAAATTCATGTTACAGCTTCAGTGGTGTTAGGTGCTTTTGTGAGACGTCTATCAGCACTCTGCAGTCTTTTTGGAATACAGACTGCACTGCTATTTATTACAGATCCTATTGGCATCACAAAATTAGAAGTAGCTTCTCCTTTTAGCTCCTATTGACTCTGAAAATCCAGCTCTAATTACTAATGGATACTCTACAAAACAATTTCTCTCTGGTAAAGGATACAAATAATCTATCATCATTAGATATCTGTTGGCACTACAATTAGCTTGTGCTTTGACCAACCCTTAGAGAAGGGAAAGGTTTGATAAAAGAGAAAAGCCAAAAGCCATTATATGTACTTAAGGTACTGTAGAATTTAAAGATTACAACAGCATATCCATTTGAATATATGAGCTGTGACTTTCAATGGATGCGATGTTCCTCATGGCTGTGGTGAGATGTGACAGAATGGCCACACAGGTGAGCATTCCACAGTTGAGTAGCCCTCAGCTCAGTTACAGGACACAGAAAAATCAGAGCTCCAAGGCAACATGCTTATAGTTTTCTCTGTGATACATGTGAACAGTCCCTGTCTATTGTCCTTTCTTGTGGAGTGCAGCTACTGTGGTCTCTTTCCTGACCATCAGTTTTGTTGTTTCCTCTTTTTTACTTCAGAAATACATTTATTTGAAGCAGAATTGAACTTAAAAAATGAAAATGGCGCACAACATTTGAAATAAAGTCAGTCCTACTTGATGTTGTGAAAGGTTGTATGAAAAAGTAGTGAAAAATGCAAATGGATAACTTTTTATTATTATTTTAATATGGTTTTCCTTTTGTTTGGTTTTTTTTTATCACTTTCTTTATAAACAGTGTAATGATAAAGCAAAGGCAGTGCCATGGAAGGCCGGAGGCCTTACAGTTGTGGGAAGCTGATCAAAGAGAAGAACCTTAGGCTGGCCTTAGCCACAGCCGTTCCCAGCAATTTCTTCTGTTTCCCACTTGTGTCTGTGAATCTTCAGTGCTTGAATCCTGCTGCTTCTGGCTTAAAAAATCTTGTGTCTGTAGAAAGTT
The DNA here is from genome assembly GCA_013399855.1 of Oxyruncus cristatus. Taxonomy (NCBI): domain Eukaryota; kingdom Metazoa; phylum Chordata; class Aves; order Passeriformes; family Cotingidae; genus Oxyruncus; species Oxyruncus cristatus. The sequence goes on along the minus strand of VXAY01001561.1, from coordinate 877,736 downwards.
TCTTCCTTTTCTTCACCATTTTGGCAGCACTGAAGAAATCAGAACACTTAACTGTTTATTTCTTAGCAGTTCTGTGTTTTGTGGAAGGAACTTGGCCTTCCTCCTACTGGCATGGGTGGAGCCAGAGAAGCCCCCAGAGTTTTCAAGGTAACACCTTTTGCTTGGGGAGCCACAGAAGAGAATGGGACAGGAATGTCCTCCAGAGAACCAAGGTCTTTTGTTGCATGTCAGAGTGGTCCCTTTACTGCAAACTGTATCTATTGAAGCGTTAGGGAAAGTAGGAATTAACACACAGGTCAACATAATGAGGTGGAGCTTATGCTTCTGAGAACAGCATCCTGATGTATACTCAGGTGTATAATTGCAGACCCAAACTGGGCTTCTCTTCAGTGTAGTTGTTCTGTTGTGCAAGGCCATGTTAAAACACTGGCATAAGTCAAATGTTTGTAGACTTTTGGAAGGGAAAGTGAGCTTGGTTTTCTTTACTGTTCAGAAATTTTAGCAAGCAAAAATTTCTACTTGATACTATTCAGTGCTCAGGAAGGAGGGAGCCTATTGGTCTAAACTACAAACTTTACAGTGAACCAGATCCTTAACTAGAATAAAGCACAGAGCTCCCCTAAACCAACAGACTTATGCTACAATTTACCTGGTGCAGACTGTGAAAATGCCTGAATTCAACATGGAAAATGCCACTGTAAGAGTGTGAGAAATGCATATAGCCTAGCAAAAATACCTTCATTCTGTCCCAAGGGGAGGATCCAAGGATCCTATCTGCATTGTAGTATTTCTGGAATTTCTTCTGCTTCAATAGCCAACAGTTACAAAATCTTATGTCTCTATATTATAGTTGGAATAGTCCAATGTACATTTTTATGGAGGCATGAAAAATTATACATTCCTTATCTATCAGGTGTTTTGTATGGGGAGATCAGATGGCCCCAAGACTTGTTGCTGTGCTTGGTATTTGGCATGGAGTGTCACTGTCTTCATTCAGTAGTTACTTGATATCTCTGAATTGCATATTTGTTGTCATGTTACTACTGTGTGTATAGTAAAATGCAATATAGGACATAGCATAATCTTGTTTGATGTTATGATCCTGTAATTTTCTTTACAAAGATTAATCTTGTAAATACTGTAAATTTATATTAGTGGTTGCAGTAAGCTGTTTAAGATTTATGTGGAGGAGCATTATTTATATTTACAGTACTTGATACCTTGTACTTAGAGTTATTTTTTTGTTATTTTCTTTTTTTATTTCCTTGGCCTTGTCTAAAAAAAACCCCAAACACTGTTAGACTTTTGATTTTCGAAAGATCTTCCAAACCACATAGAGCTACAATCTACACATAAATTTCAGAGGTATTTTAACACTTATTGCCATTTCATGTAGTCATTTAAGTCATTAGGGGATAAGGTACACCTAGAGATACAAAACATTATCTATGAATTAACCTCTTTGAAGTGCATTTCATTGCTGTATCAGTCATTGCAGAGGAAGGTTCTGAGACCAGGAGTACTGATGAAAATATAAACAATCCCTTTAAAAGGTAGAGTATTTGAATTTAGGTTGCAAAATAGACAGTTGCATGAAGTTATCACTCCTGTCATGTCAGCTGAAATATCAGAAATCCTATTTCTAACCCCCTCCATGCAATATGGCATGGGACATAGATACTTATCAGCCATGAAGAGAGACAGCACAGCCTTTCCAGCAGACTCTGCAGGCTGCCTACAATTCAATCCCCCTCCTCCAGCCTCTCCACCCACGGGTTGAGCCTCTTGTTGCCCTTCCAACACCTAATGCACTCCTGACACAATGGAGGGGAGGGCAGGAGCAGTGTGGTGAAAAATCAGGCACTGCAGACAAAAACTTGACAGACTGTCTTGCTCCCAGTGTCACAATATGAACTGGCCCAGTGAAAAGTAATGGCCATTATCCCGTCTCACGGAATGATTTAAATGACTTACATGCAGAGAACGTTCTTTGGACATTTTCCATGTTTTTTTTTTTAATTTAATTTGCATGATAAGATGTACATGGCAAGTTTTTTACAGTTTAAGCAGCTTCATTTTTCTCTGACTCCTGTATAAAGTAAGGGTAATTTCACTGGAGTCATTGGAATAACTTCATTTTCAAATGGATGTTGCGAGAGCACTTTCACAGTCCTTAGGCAACTTTTCAGTTGTTGCTTCTCTATGTTCATGGTAAGCTCCTATTTACATCTTCCCTAAGGCTGGGGATTCTAGGCACACTGAGCCCTGCCCCAGCACTGTGTATCTAATGTTTTCAGGAGAGATGGCCTTCATGGATGGTGTCAGTGCTGTACAGGACATAACTTGGATCAACATCCAAGCGTCTAATGCACCCAAGCAGCTTCTATGTTGGCAACTCTCTGGAAAATGTAGGTATTCTAGAAAGTGCAGTGTTGTATTTGCACCTTTACAAATGCTGCCTCAGGTTCACTTGAATGTTTTGTCTTTGATTTTCCAGGGTAGTACCTATATCCTGGGTTGCTGGCCACACCTCTCATTCGTGCCTCTGTCAGAAATCCTGTCAGCAAGTTCTTTACAAAAGTTCTGGTAAAAGCAACTGTTCTCTGTCTCCAGGTCCACTTACTCCTGTTAATTTAAAAGCATAGCCATGGGCTTGAGAAGAGCAGCTCTGTGAGCAGAAGCAGGCAGAGTCTAAATATAAGAGGAGAGGAGAGGGACCAAGAGCTGTGCAAAGCTGCAAACATTGTACCACATGGGACTTGGAGGCATCAAGCCTGGCTATCCCCTGTTGTGTCCTACAGCTTCTGTAACGACCCCACCAGTAAATCCTCTAATCACTTACAATTGGCGCCATACATGGATACATGCACAAAAGCCAGGAGAAGGTTGCTTATACCTACTCAACCAGTTGCTGTTAGTGTGTAAAGCTGTTAAAAAGCACACGTGGAGCAGCCACGAGCATGATGTGCTTCCTGGGCTTTTCATCTCCCATCCACACTACCTGCCACCTGGAGTGCCCATGGACAGTGTGTGTGTGTTGTGTTTGGAAGGCCCTCCAGCACCTTAGGGCACAGCGTGTATTGAGCATAAGGTTTTCTCTGGGAGTACCTTAAGCCATGCTTGTATGAACAGCATGTCTGCTCTGAGGGCACACTGAAGGATGACTTGAGAGGCAGCAGAAGGTGTTGTTTGTCTTTCATTTATTGCTAATGTAGATAAGATAATGTAAATAATGGCAGGCCAAAAAAAAATTCAGATTGTTATGAGTGCAACATACCAGTAACTGCTTTCTTCCCTTTGCAGTGGAAATGTATTTAGCAATCTCTCCCCATTTATTATTTGGAAGCAAAATCTTACCACATAATTAGCCAATATTTCATGTGCCTGAGTCCACATTTATTCTTCCAGCAGCATCCTCCATCTTTTCTCTCCTCCTCCTCTCTTTTTTTTTTTTAATTTGTGATTAGGCAGGGTTTATTGTAAAATAATATTTTTGTGAACTATTACCTGCATAAGATCAAATAATAATGTGTGCTCTTTTATAACCTTTGTTCTGATGTGCTAAAATCATATTTTTTAGCAGTGTAGCACTCTGTTGATGAAGCCTGAAGTACATGACAATATGACTGGAATTCATTATCAAGCAAAGAGTGTAGTGAACTTTGCACCAAATCATCACAAAGTAATCTTGCTTTTCTCTCTGGTCTTACTCTAAATGTGATTTGCACTCTTATGGAAAGAGGACTTTGTGCTGGTTTTGATGTTACATACAAATGGTCTTGCTTTGTAAAATTTCCATTATGCCTGTTTACGTTTAGCAGCACTGCTATTGATTCAAGCTGTACTGATTGGAAAGTAGAAGTCTTTAACACTAAATCCCTTCAAAGTTTTTTCATAAATTTGTGGCATTTTGCCAGCGTTGCTCACAAAACAGCACAGAGCTGCTGGGAGGAAATGCTCCAGCTGCACGGATAAGTGGAGCCAAAAAGTAACATCCAAGTAGAAATTATCCAGTTCGTGATTTCACTTTGATCACCAGATGTTTGCCATGTGACTTCAGCATTGGAGAATAGGAGAGAGGAGAAAGTGATGGCGTGGTGCTTAGCTTAAGTCTGACACAAGAGCTCTTAGCTCAGCAATAGATATAAACAAGCAGTTATTGGCTTTTCCCATTTGGGTTGAGATATTCCTTGTTTTATCGTGATATGGATTAGAGCAAACTATATCCTCATGCAAAGTTTTGGGTTGATTTCTCAGTTCTTTAAACTCTGAAATATTATGGAAACAGAGCAAGATACACTCCAGATTACTAGTATAGTTTACTCTGGTTTGGTTGGTAACCTGTCTCTATCAAGAGCCTGACTGTTGTGTACTGCTTAGTGATGACAGCAAAACATAAAGAGCACTATTCTTGGCTCCCAAAGGTTGCAGATTTAAATTCATATTTTTTTCCCAGTTTTAGCATTGGCATTCCTTTTGATTTAACTTCCTCCAATACAGTGTACTTGAAGGAGCTTTTTTCAGCCTTTCTTGGTTAAGAAATAGTTGAGCCATTTCAAAATGCATAGAATTGAAAGGACATGTTAGAGTTTTCAAGTCATAACCCTTTATCATCTCTGTCAACCATCTCATATAATGCAAAGCTCCATCTAAAATCTCCTTATGATTTTTGCTCTTATTAACCTCACAGGATGGCTGATGCAAAACTTTTGGTGCTCTAGGGATTAAAAAGTCTCTTGAAATGTCCGTTCTAAACTTATCCAGGATCTATTTATAGTTACTTATTCTCGTAATTGAAAACTTACATGATGCATGCCACAGAATTTCTAAGTGAATGATGATAAATGACGTAATCTTTATGTTTGATTTATCCCAAAGCAGGAGTCTTCCTCCTGCATCCTCTCCCACCTGGCACACCTTTGTGTCCCTTGCTGCCTCTGATATTGGCCAGCTCCTTTACTGATCTGTGTCAGTACCTTCATGTAACAGAAGTGTGCATAGTTTTCAAGGGATATTTTTGTGCTGGAATAGTGAACTAGGCCAGCTCAGCAAGTGGTGTAGGAAGCACACAGAGAGGACAGAGGAAGGGCCTGGCAGTTACTTTTCTGGTTTCAGTTGCTTTGGAATTATAGCCTCAATTCTAGATTGATAAAGGTACGATAATTCTTTCTTTTCCAACATTTTGACCATATTATCTGTTTAGATTTTAAGTTCTGCAGATCAAAGACTGTGTCTTTTCGTGACTTGCACACTGACAACAGTGTGGTATCACATTTAGATTTCAAGACAATACAGATACAAGATTGCCATAAAGTCTTTTTGACTGCTGACCTTCTATCACCCTTTTCGTGTTGTGCTACAAATGTATTCAGCTTTACTGAAAACATATTCTATTCTCTGATGTTTGCTTTCAGCTTGTTATTTATCATTATATACAATATAATGTGAATTTTTGATTATGTGGACTTCATTTTTCAGTAGTGCAACATCAGAGGTTTCACTAAGATAAATTCCCACTTTTCTTTGTAACATGAAGTTTTTTTACTTGTGAACTTCCTTGACCTACTTAGCAGTCCTAACAGCAAATAGTATTGATGCTTTTTCTCTATTAACCTCTGGAGTGTGTGATACAGGCTTACAACATAGGTTTTAGTGTAAGATAAAATAATACCACCTACTAGTTTGGAATCTGGACAGAAAAATATATATTTTATAATTGGTGCTTTTAGGTGAAACAAAATATTCTTAATGTTTTTAACAATTCCTGGACATACTGTCTCCACCCTTCACTGTAGTATTTTGCATGTCTGGTATTTCTGGGTCTGTTTCTAATAGCAGTGTTGAGAAAATTTCATGCTTTCACATTTTTCAGCTGTAATACTATTTACTTTGAAGAGAACTGAATATCCTCTAGTATTCTGCCAGGTCCCTCTCTAGACTTCCACACTGAGGTAGTTTTATTTGATCCTTTCATGTGAAAGATTAAATTTCCTCGTGTTGTATGGGGAGATACCAGTGCTTATTTTCAGGGAATAATCCCATGGAATGTTCTGTGTTCCAAATTATTTTCACTCAAAACCAAAATGCCAGTAGCCTTTGTCTCAATAACAGAACATCTGATTTGCTGTTGTAGTTCCAGGAAAAGCCCATTTCCCAATATTTACACATGTTCTCCATCTTCCATTATTGAGCCAAACCCTTAATTCTTACTTACAAAAGTTATAAATAATTAAGAATACTAATATTTCAAAGATAAATGGATAAACTTATATTGAATTGATTGATGGGAAGGAATTGACTGAGGAATTGTGAATGTTCATTGCTTTTCAAGTATATGAGTTTGAACTGCACTTAAGGCATTTATTCCAAACCTTTATGCAATTCAGTAATTCCTGACTTTCTGAAATGTTCATTTAACTTCCCATATAAGTGCTATAGGTGTTTCAGAGCCTGATCACACTTTCTATGTTCAGACAAATATCCCCTGTCTCCAGTGAGGAATTTTACATTGAAAGAGGTTTCCCCTGTGATAGGAATTTTGACTGAAGAGAGGAAGCTGGATCAGTCCCACATGTTGTAGAGTTAAAATCAGGAATTAATATGCAGTAGAACTATGACAGTGGCTTTAATTCTACTCACATTAATTTTCAGTGTTATTATTAATTAAACCCTGAAAATCAGGGATTTAATGGAAACTCTGACAGACCTTTAATTATAGCATTTCAACAGTCTTAGAGTATAGGATGTCCTCTACTAGTGCACAGGACATTCTGTACTTGAGAGGGTATAGAAAGAAGTCATAGTTTTTAGTGTTCTTTATGTTCAGAACATTTTTTAATTCATTATAGGCTTTTACTCAGTGTTGTCTGCTGCATCTGGGTAAGTTATATGAAATGAATACTTTAATTGTTGTGTTCAGGAACAGTTTGGAAACAGATTTTTAATTTTTTTTTAATGCAATTGCTCATTATTGTTCAAAATCATCTGTCATTGTTTTAGGAGAATGTATTTCAATCTATGGATTTCTCACGAGCTATTTATGTAGCAGAGTGCATTCTGCTCACACATATGTCTACAATTTATATTATTTAGAATGCAAATTTCTGACAGGAAGGATGACCTCTTTTATTCTCTGTCTGTCTAACATCTACCATAGTGGGGTTCTGATCAGAATTCCTATGTGTTCCTGTAATATGAGCCATAAATTACAGTAATTCATCTCAAGTGATTTTACATCACTGTGTTTAAAGTCTTTGCATTTTGTGTGTTCCTTTAAAGCCTCAAGATGAACTGCTTAGGCCTTAGGAGTTATATCAGAGTGTGTGCTGTGATTTATAGATACTGATTGTCAGGAGGGAGAGGAAACCATGGGGAATAGCCAGATATTGTGGACAGCAATAGTATTCTGTAGTGTTTGTACATTGCAGTTCAGTTCATTCAAGCATACAACCATATAATACGCATCTTCGTGTGTGAAACTCAGTATTACACCCTGCCTGCTAATTTTTACCATTTTATCACAAATTTTGCAACATACACTTTCTATTAAAGAACATTCCTGGGTTCACAAGAATCTATGATAACTCAAATTGTTATTGAAGTGTGGGAGGAGATGGATGTAAAGTTTTAACCCTGGAGAGTATGAAGAAGGTACAGCCTAAAAGTCTCAAAACCAGAGACAAATTAAAGTATTTGTAGCTTTCAACAATAATTATAGCTAAAACAATGGAGAAGCTGAATAATGAGTTTTTAAATATTTTTGATATTGGTAAAACCTGATGTTTAATAATTAGCCAACTGTCCTCTTGATTATATAACAGAACAGCAAGAAATGAGAGAAAAGGTGTATATCCTAAAATTAATTGGGAAACGAATGTGAGGATGTTCCATATCAGAAAACATTTCAACTTTCATATGACTCATTCTGAGATTTCTAAATTTGTACAGTATACAACAATGTTTGTATCTATATGTTGGTTTATATATGAAACAATTCTAGAAACATTTTAGGCATTTTCACAGCTGGAGATTTGGAATACCTCATTGTAAAACCATTTGCTCTTCACTGCCAGTCACATGCTTTCTCTGCTACTATTATTCCACTTTGGCATTTATTGTCTCCTTCAAAATCACTTAAGGAACCTCAACTATCAGAATACTAACCTTACCAAAAAAAGTGGATGGTTTTCTCCCAGATTGCTCCTGTGAACTGAAGTGTGGAGGTAGAGGAAGAGCAGGACAGCCCCCCTTGGTGGCAGGCAGCCCTTTGGTTTACAGGACTGTCCTGTGAAACAGCAGCCTGAGAGCTGGCCAGCACTGTGTGCCTCTAGTCCCTTCTGGGAATGCAACATGAAATAAAATAACACCTATGGCAGATAACAAATAAATATGCATTTTACATAAATTTGGGGGAAAATGCCTCTGATGTAATTACTTCAAGTCATTAGGAAAGCTGCTTTAGTGTAAGAACCACGGAGTCTTCTTCTTAGCAGGACCAGCATTGCCTGGCTGGGTTTAGCTGAGCACTGGGGATGTCAGCCATGGACAAAATTGTTGTTTGCATCAGGAAACTGCCTGCTGTGTGGAGGGGCTTAGTGCACTGTGATACGGTGTGGATGCAAATGTAATGGGCTTGAAAAGAGAGAAATTGAGCCTGAAACCTGTAGGGCATGTCCTTGGCCCAAACTAACCCACACTACTTCTAATCACTCAGTCTACCGAAGTGGAAGGTATTAAACCAGTAGCTGATTAGAATTGGGACCCAGTTACTGAAAAGGGAGCTTTGACTGGGCAGGTGACCACAACGGCTTTTTGATTTTTTTTTTTTTTTATAGTTGTATTTTTTTCAAGGAGCAGAGTAGCTATCCATTTAAATTCACATGGAATACAAACCCAAAGTGTTAAAATGGCATTTAGAAATAGTGTAACCATACAGAGACAATATTAAAAGAATGCGATTTGAGAAGGTGTCCTTCCTCACACAGTAATGGGATTGCCACTGTTGCTCAGCACATCACAAGAAAGTTTTATCTTAAAAGAGCAAAATAATATCATTAACAGAAAATTAAACTTAAAGTCACCATGAACTATGGACTTAAAAGACCCTCAAGAAATGAAAACCAATTGTCTGTTGGAAAACCAGGAGGTCAAGTAGTCTTTGACCAACCAAAAGCTGCACCAATTGCTGAAACGTACAGTACTTTCAAATCCAATTAACTGTTTCAAGCAGACAGTCCTCATTTTCTCTTTCATCAGGAAGGGAAATTTGCAATCATATATTCCAATGAAAGTTAAGTTGTTTTGATCTGATAATTGTCAGATGTATTTATCTTAATTTGTAAGTTTCTAGTGCTAAAGCTCCAAGCTGTTCAGATATAACAGAAGTACTGGGAAATGAGGTACAAAATGCTGGAATTCAAATTAACCAATAAATATATTTTAATATATATCAGCAGGACTCTAGAGGATTCCATTAATGTTGAAAAATAGAAAGGATTTAGGTTAATTTGGTAAGAAGGCAGGTCAGAACGTTTACAACAGTGGCATAGAATTGTATAGAGATGCAAAATTTTTCAAGAGAGCAGAATTTTTTCAAAAACGCTGACTCTAGCTGTCACAGCCCTGCCTTGGTTAAATCCAGTGGAGAGATATGAGGACTTTCTAATTTGCTTTCCCTCTATTTTAATAATAGCTGTGCATAAGTAATTTATGAAAGGCCAACCAGGCAGTGGGCAACAGAAAATTAAACTCATTTTATCTGAAAGTAGGTGGATTTCTATATATCATTAGCATGCATAGAATTCTCACAATGTTATTTCTCATACTGATGGAATGTAACCAAATAATATATGAGTTTTTTGCTTATGCACGAGTGAAATTTTTAGATAAAAGTGCCAGCCCCAATGGCAATTTTCTGCAAAACGAAAACTAATTCTGCGAAGCTTCTTATTACTGGGAAGACTCATTTGGCTTGCATTAGAGACTGACATAAGTGACTTTAGGATTTTACTAACAGATTAGATGAGATGTGCTATATGCAGTAATATCATTAGAGAATGTAGCAGCAGAAGCAGAAGAGTTTGTGGCACTTAAGGACATGGGCACAAGTAAATTGTTTTCATTTATGACAAGCTTTTAAATGATTTTTTTTTTTTCTCCTGATGAGAATGTGGTTTAGTTTTAGGTTTCTCTCACCCATGCCCAAGACTGGAAAAAATGCTTCTTGCCTGAATTATTCCTCGTATTATTTCACCCCCAGATAATAAATCTATTGTATATGCCTACCTTATCACCTGCATCACCTTGAGAGGGGCTAGATTTTTATGAAGAAAACAATACTAAAACCAAATAAATGTAATGTCAGTGTTATCTAAATAAGGAGAGATAAGGCAAACCACATATTCCCTACTTGCTGTATTTTCACTATTTATTAACACAAACGTATTTGGCATCTATCCACAAATTGTTTAAAGTTTTTAAAACCAGCAACGAATATGCTGCAATCATTTGAATTAACCAAATGCAGCTTTCATGTTCTTACCTAATGAAAATCTGTTAAGAGCTTTTTCTTGTAATTATGACACCCAAAGGTACCTCTTACATAAGACTTTTTTCACTCTTACATCTCATTTAACAATAAATGGCATTTGCCCAGCGGTATTTTTCTCTGAGGCAAGAAAGAGTAAAAGACTGTGCTAAATCCATGTCCCATATAATATTATATCATGTTTTATAATGAGGATGAAGGAACAGGTAATTGGTCTCAAAGTGAAACTTATTTTATTTTCTTCCTTTAATTCAGGAAGCAATAGTGACAGCTACCAGGAGTTAACAGTAACTACTCCTGCAATGGGTTGTATTGGTTTGTACTGCCAACTTTGTAGTTCACAATGTATTTTGTTCACATTTGAATTTCAAAAAAGAGGGAAGATACGACTGTGTTGTTGGAACCAATAACGCTGACCCAAGTCATATGACAGAGATAGTCCTTTGTAACCCTGACCCACGTGAGGTGGCTGTGTCCAGCTGTTCTTCAGCTCCTTATTCAGTTTCTTATATCAGCACTCATGTATGTCACACTTACATGACTTTTTTATATTACATGACTTTTTTATTGGTTTACTCTGATAGCAAAGTTTATATTGTCCTCCACAGTCAGTACTTCTGCAGAGCTATCTTGACTACTAAAGGCCCTAAGAAATAGCAAAATAAAATCCTCAGGCAAACTGCATGGGTGTAAATGTAGAATGACTGTGTTTACCTCAGTGCAGCTAATCGGGGTATAAAGTGCTCTGTTAGAAATGCAGAGTTTGACCCAATGTAACCAATACTGAAAACAGACAATATTAAAGAGAACTGTAAGTCCTCTTCCCAGGGGAAAATGCTGGTGTTGGCCATACTGATGCAAAATAGTTCTGCTGAAATCAATAGATTTCCTTCAGACATTGCTCAGCACAAACAGGGGCAGATTTTGGCTCTGCTGTGACATGGACTCAGCGAGGGTGTTGAATCATAAAGATGACAATCTGATGGTGACATTCAAATGGACAGATTGCAAGGCTCTTTACACGCTCTGGTTCACAAAGTCCCTCCCTGTTGCACTTGCCACTGTTAGCAAATGAGTAAAGGAGAGCAAATAATGAGCTGAAGAAATAAAAGAAAAATCTGAAACTTCTGTACCAAGGTGCACAGACATTTTGACAGCAGCTGCTGAGATCTGGCTCCTGCTATCATGGGAGAGCTGAAATACAAGGACAGGTGTATGTCCTCATTCCAGATCAGTCTTTCTCCATTCTGTGCCTCTTTGTACCTATGTCAGCTCTGCAAATGAGCTGAGCAGTGCTCATTTTCATATGGTCCTAATACCTAGCATGGAAACATAGGACAAGACTACCTGGAACATCTTAAACCACTGTTTCTTGCAGAAAGGTCAAGATGTGTCACATAATTCTGATAACAAATATCTGAAATTCCATCTTAAAGCAAGTTAGGTTCTCTGCTCCCACATTCTCTCCTGGAAAACTGTTCCAAGACATTCTTCCGTGAAAAATCCTCATGACAAACCAAATGTAACAGCAAGTTTGTTCCAGTGCTATCTTCTATAGGTTAATTAGTTGATCTTCCTTTGTTATCTTTGTTCAAAGTCCATCATTTTTTATAGAAGACCAGCACACTAGACCTGGAGCTCTGCTCTGCTATTCCATGGACTGCCCAGATACTTCCTGAGACTTCTGGCATTATCGAATTGTACATTCCAAGAAGTAACTCTTAGAAAAGCCAGTTCAGCTCCTTCAGTGCTAGGAAATGCTTTTTTCTATGCAATCTTCCCATTTTATAAAATCCTTCAAATACTGAAAGGGGCCTACAAGAGAACTGGAGAGGTACTTTTGGTAAGGCCATGGAGTGATAGGACAAAGGGGAATGGCTTTAAACTGACAGAGGGCAGGTTTAGATTGGATATTAGGAAGAAATTCTTCCCTGTGAGGTCGATGAGACCCTGGAACAGGTTGCCCAGGGAAGTTGTGGCTGCCCCATCCCTGAAATGTTCAAGGCAAGAATGGATGGGGCTGGAAGTAGCCTGGTCTAGTGGAAGGTGTCCCTGCCCATGGAAGGGGGCTGGAACTGGATGATCTTTAAGGTTCCTTCCAACCCCAAACCATTCTGTGGTTTACCGTTGATGCTTAACAGCCATGTACAGTGAGTGCTCCAGCAATTATGGCCTCAGCCATAAGACTTCTGCAGGGCAGTACAAAGTATTTAAATTGATTGTAACAGTGATCAGAGCACAGACAAAAGGCAGATGTGAGAACAGAGGAAGTAGATAATATGGTGGAAGAATAATTTTTTGCTGCAAATAGACTAAGAGAAGGTGTTCATATTTCTCAGTTTGCATCTTCTTTTTTTGTTGTCATATTTTATTCCTTACTCAGAACATTAAAGTCAAAACAGGCACATGGATATGTCTTTATTTCCTCCCATTTTTATTTAAATATACAACATTTAAAGGGCATTCAACCACGTGCTTTTTATTTGCAGCCAGCAATCAAAAAGTATTTTCACTGTATTAGTAAAAACTGAAAAATAAATACTATGTTTTTAATCTTAAGCGTTTTAAAAATGGAAGGAGATACTTACCAGTAAGTGTCAGTAAGTCTAAGTTGCTTGTGTTGACATACTGCTGAAGGCTAAAAACAGCTTATATAGATTTTATTTGTTTATAGGGCAAATTATAAAATGTTCCACTGAAATAAGTAATGACAATTTTTGTCTACATAAATGTGCATGTAAATGTAATGATGTTTGTTGTCATTTCAACATGACTACCATTATTGAAATAGAAGAGCCAGTACTAATTCTTGCTGTCATATTTCTTAAAAAATGAAAATACGGCATTTAAAGAGGCGTCAAGGTTTTCAGTGTAGATCATTCATTTCCTGCATGCTCTTAGAATAACACCCTCAGCAAAACAGACAGACAAAAGCTAACTAGAGTTCTGCTTTCTAATCTTTTTAAGAAACATACATTTGAAGATATTTTCCAGCTTCAGAGTGTTCTGGAACTCAGTGAGACTTTAATGAATAAGATCTGTCTTAAAAGTTTACCCCATAACCAGGGTATGAGGTAGAAACCTTCAAAAGTCTGCCTTTGCCTTTGTTTTCATCAGCCAAATGAAACCTTTTTCTTTTTTCAGCTGAATCTTAGGTGTGCTGTGATGAGCTCTCACGGTGCCCACCCTCCAGTGAGACTATCCACAAGATAATAGCTGATAACAACATGCAGGCCAAAAACCCCTCAACGATGAGCTTCTCTGTGATTTGAACACAGCAGTGTTTTTTCAAACCCCTTGGGAGTGTGAGTTCCTCTCCTCCCCTTCTCTCACAGTATTTGCCCCGGGCCCCCAGCCAGCAGTGGTTCAGCGGGGCAGCGCAGCAATACTCACTGTCTGCCATGACCTCCACCCGCTTCCATGCTCCACAGAATTGTGGTGCTGCTGGCTTAAAGAAAACCCAACTGATATTAGTTAAAACTTGTCATTTTTTAATTTTGTCATGATTCCTGCAGCTGTCATAAGCCATTCAACCCAAGCTGGTAAGATCTTGCACTGGCCACTACCCAGAGATGCTGTCCACCTTGTGGGAACATCTCACTGTGGTCTTTGTGGTTTCCCCCTTGCATTTAGCATTTGGCTGTAGCATGATCAGGAAGGTGTCATTTCTAGGTCAAATGACTATTTTAAGTAGGTTTGGTGGCTATATATATTTAAGAATTGAGAATCCTTGAATTCTAATCTTGCCTATTCCACCAAAGTGGCACATGACCCCAGGCAGGGTGGGCAGGGAGGGTGGTGTCGCTGTTTTTTGAAGGAATGTCTTAATATTTTGTGCGTAAGTAGCCATGCCTTTAAAGGCTTGAATATTCACATAGCTTGACAATAATTTCAGCTAAAAACTGCATACTTGCATAGTCTTTGAAACTAAATGCCTCACATGTTCCAGAAAGAAAAATCTGACTTTGAAGTGTTTTCTTTTCTCCCTGCCTCAGTTTCCCCTGTGATGTGAAGTTAAGAGGGATACTAATTTCTTAATATCTGTGAGAGACTTAGAATATATGAATGATGCTAAATATTACCATGTGCTTTTCCATTGTGAGGGCTCACAAAGTGTTGGGCAATGGGACAGGCAGCAGTCCCACATTACGACATAACTGCAGTGACTGTATTCTGTGAGGTTGGGGCTGCCTCCATCCAGTGCCTTTCCAGAGCAGCAGATCAGGCTCAGGGACAAAAGTCTGCTGTCCTCATGGAGTAGAAAGGTGGAGGATGAAGGGCTGAAACCGTAGGTTCAGTTAGATCCAGGAGCTCTGTGCTGGATTCTGCCTATGTTTAATCCAACAGACCTTCTGCTAGCTATAAAACAATAGAGATATAACTATAAAACCTAAGAGGCAGGCAAGCACGAAAACAGCAAGCCACATGGAATTATGAGACTATTTCAGGGAAATAACTCTGACACAGGTCCCAGACATAGCTCTGATCGAAAAACTCGGGAAAAATATTGGAAAAGTTTTCTTCCTCCTTTCTAAATTGGTTGACTCCCCAGATACTGCTGTAATTATTCATGCTGGTGCGGCGCTGTGTTGTTCGGCGGTCTCTGAGAAGGCAGCACCACGGTGTGCTCACCGATTGTTACTGTCATCAGAAACTTCCCACCATCTTTCGTCTTATGTAAATTTAATTCCAAACACACCACTTCATGCTTTATTATCTCACAACAGCAATTGCATTTGGCCCTTTGATTCATCTGTGGAGAATGCATTATGAAGCAAAGCATAAATATCATAAAATGGTTAGTTCATGGGGCTTCTAATTTCAGGAACATCACAAAATGCTAATTCGTAGCCTTCATACTAGCACAAAAAATATATTTCAGTGGATGTCGTGAGGGTAAATCCCTGCTTTCGTCCTTCACTTGGAAAATGCTGCAGCTTAAAGAAACTTAAAAGCTCCAATAAAACTTAGAGCAAACCAACTTGCTGGAGTGTTCATCTACACTTCGGTGTATTCTGAGTAAAAAAAATAAAAATTAAACAGCCTTCAAAATCATCTAGAGGGGAACTAAAGTTATGAAAGAATAGGTTGCACTTTCTTCTCTTTTACCCGCTATTTATTGTGGGGTGCATTTGTTTTCACATAGATGTAGTTTATCTTAAACAGTGGTAAAACTGCACCTTCTAGGTCATTTTCTAATTGTAATGGTACTGAACCACAGCAAAATCAGCTTGATTATACCATGTGTTGCTCTAGAAAGAGAAAAGCCATTCCCTTTGGGCAGAATCCATAGGCCTCTGTGTGCACTCCCAAGTGGGAGTGTACAGCAGAGGTGGGAAATCTGATCTGGGAGAAAAGACTATATTGAGTAGAAAAATATAAAATACTCTGCTTACAAATGCTACTCATGTGAAGGATGGAGAAGGCACTCAGTGCTTCTTCACTTTAGGACATGTGTGTGAAAACTCCATCCACAGATGTGTCCCTGTTTTCAAGTATAATGCCTTTTGAAGATTTGTGGACTGGGCAGACACATAGATTTATTTTGGCTTATATGTAACACCACAAGTAGCAGAAAAGGTTTAGACAAAACTTCCCAACTGCTAGAGGCGAGTGTGGGGTGTGCCTGTGTGGGAGAACAAGAGGACTGAGGCAGCTGAAGAGCTGGGCTGGGTCCAGGCAGCCCTGCCCTGCCCAGCCGATCAATAGATCTTGGTGCCTTGTTAGAATTTATGAAGCGATCTTTACAGAAGATAATTTCCTTTTCGGCAGTTACCAACCCAAAATGCTGAGTGCTATGTTTCAATTTTCAGAAATATTTGCATTTAATTCCTTTTTTCCCCCTGTATTTTAACCAATGTGTTGTATTATTTAGTGTTTGTGATGATGATGAAAAAGAGATGATGAAAAGCCCTGTCCATATGGAACAGCTCAGTGCAAGCTGAGTGAAAGTGCTTACTTAAAGAAACACTGAGTCACTGAGACTGCTGCTGCTGCCCTGAAAGAGCAACCTTTGGACCATCCCCTAACATGCCACATTCCTCGTGTCTCTTCTGATTTAGTCACCTGCCTTGTGACGATGGGGGTTGCACTTTATTCTGTTGGCCATTTTTCTCTGCAGATGGTGGGCAAGCTGGGGCTTAAAGATGGTGTACAAACAGCGAAGGACTCGGTAGCTTCTGGTTTTCTTGTCCATTAATTATAAAACTTTTCTAAAATCAGAATTAAATCGTTTTGCCACACAATAAAGTTGGGCAGGTATTTTTGTGTCATCTTCCATGTCTAGTAACTAGCATAGGAAGTTCAGCCTGTGGATGTGGGTATGGATGTGGTCCTTTCAGAAAAAGAAAATAAGGAGGTTCACATCTTAGTTCATATTTCTGGAAGTCTAAATCTGAGGTAATCTGTTCTTAACCATAATTTTCAACATTGATATCAGCATTGTTTTCTAGCCCGTGCTCAGAATTAGTTGAAAATTCATGGAGTTGGATTATTGACTGGTGTAAATTCAGCCTGCTTTTGCTGGGGTGCACAGAGATATACTGATTTATTTTAGTGAGGATGTAGTTCATTGTCTCTCAAGACCATTTATGCAGCAGGGCCATTGTATTCCTCAGTAGGAATCCTCATAAAAGCTCCTGCTCTCCTGTTGTAATTATATATCTATGTAGGAAAACACTAGCTACTCTTTTTTTTTTTTTTTTTAAGTTGGGAGGGTAGCACTTGGAATAGGGAAGATACGGGGTACCCACCTGCTACAGGCAGTGTTATTTTTTTAAAAAATTCTGGATCGTGCTTGCTTAGGATCAGAACATTTCTTTGTGTCATGTGGCAACCTTGATTTTTATACTGGCTATCAAAACTGTTGAGTTCGTGATTTTATTCTCTGCAAATCATCATCGTTATTTAGTCTTAGATGAATAATTTAGATACGTTACTTTTACGAAGACTGGAAGGAAAATTGAGTCTGTATCTCCAACACCAGCAGAGAGTTTGTAAATTGTATTAGGATGGAGTTTCTGAAATCCGGTCAGTGCTGTAGATTATTTTATATGTGAATGGAAAGAGGTAAAGTATATTTATTGCAGAGTGCATTTAAATTTTCAAACCTGTAGGTAAACTTTAACTTCTTAATATTAATAACATTGCATTGGTAGGAAAACAAACTTGCTCACCTTGTGTTTTTATATTTTCTTTAATTTTGGATATCACAAACAACATAGACACGGAAAGCTGTAATAGCCCATGATTTTTAATATTGGGTAAAGCACAAATATAAAATATACTTGAAGCTCAGCTCTAAGTAGATTATAAACATTTAATATAGAATGTTATCATAATATTCAGAGCACCAAATTGCAGACTTCTGTCACCCACTTTCAGGCATGCTTCTGAAGATCATAGTTAATTCTGCTG
Organism: Oxyruncus cristatus; assembly: GCA_013399855.1. Lineage (NCBI taxonomy): Eukaryota > Metazoa > Chordata > Aves > Passeriformes > Cotingidae > Oxyruncus > Oxyruncus cristatus. The sequence goes on along the minus strand of VXAY01001561.1, from coordinate 859,774 downwards.
ATTTATGGTAATGCTGTAGCACTATCATATGCAGCATCAGAAACCACTAACAAGCTTAGTATAAGCTTGGACTGAAATGGTTTGAGGTTTAAATTTCTGTAACGATTATAAACTAGAGGGAGTGAAATCCCACTTCAGCAAAAAAATAAAAGTGTCTTGTTACAATTCAATATTGCATCCTCTCTCTGTCCCCCTCTTATTCCAACCCCCCTTACTTTCTCTTCTCTCTTTAGCTTCTCTGAGGAGCCATATTTGAGAAAAGTAATTTTAAATTGTGACTGGCATTTTTAAATTTAAAAATAATCCTTTTTGTATGGTAATGTGCTTTATAATTAGGAGACACAATGCTAGCATTTATTGGAAGTAGAAAAAAAGCTAGGCTAAAAAGTATTAAAATCAACTAGATTTCTTTTGCCCATTTCATTTGAAATGATAGCTATTTATAAAACAAATCTAATGACTTTGCCAACACTTTCCGTAAACATTTTAATAGCAGATGTCATATTTGACTGTCTCAGGGATGCTATGGACTGCAATTACCATAAAATCTGCTTCAAAACTCACTCTGAACATAGGGTTAATAGGAAGGTGTGCAAAGAGAAAACATTATGAACCGGAACTTTAAAGGATGTAAACCCCAGTGCTGTTGCTCTGAAATCAAATCCAAGGAACCACAGTGACAGAGCTGTTGAGAATCCACCTTTGCTTGTTCTCTGTGCACACTGGGCTCCTCTCTCCTGTGCCTTTGTGAGAGCTCTGCTCAGGAGCCAGTCCTGGCAAATGGCTGATGCTCAACTACAAATACAGAAGTTCAGGAACCTTGGTTCAGGCAGCATACTGTCATTTTCAAATTCTAGATTCCCCACTCCCATGAGCCAAAATTGCTTTTTCTCTCTCCAGCCTTATGAAAATATGGAAATTGCCCAAGATTTCGAAAGGATTTGAAATGTTTACCACGTGAACATTAAATTTTATAGCAACAAATCATAACTTCTGAGAATCAAATTTTAAAGAAAGCTGGGTTTATGTTATCTCAGTTTGTGCAGATCAAAAAATTAAAAACCACCACTGTCTTCTCTTCCCCTCCCCCCTCGCCAAGGACATCATTCATCAAAATTAAGATCAAGAAAAACACTGTAAGGAAAAACAATTACATATTCCCTTTTTTTTTTTTTGTGAAACCTGTACTGAACTGATTGTTCTACCTTGGTGCAACCTCTGTGATTTTGTAGAGTTCTTTTACTTGTTTCCCATCTATTAGAAAACAAATCATGATGAAGCATCGATGATTATTATATTGGGTCAAATTCAGGTGTAGCTCTTGACTTCTATGGGCCTATGAAGTTTTTTAGGGAAAAGAAATAATCAAGTCTTTGTAATTTATTGGTGCTGAGCCACATCTTGTTTACAGTAATCCTAATTGTACTTCCATGTTGCCTTTTTCATCCCAAATAATTAAAAATAGGTATCATGACTTCAACAAAAATCCTAATCATTTTCACTAGCACTTTTCCAAGTATATTCCATAGAATTTGTCATCTGAATGCAACAGCATCAGGACATGGTACAATAGTTGACTGCATGGCAACGAATTTTACCTTCATCAGAGGGAAATTGGTACAGCCACCAAGCATGTCATATGATCAGAGCCCCCAAGAATCATGGGTTGACATACTTCAGCAAATCTCCCATTTAAAGAAGCCCATGGAATCCACTGCCTCTCTGCTGAAAAGCAGAGAAAGGGAATCAGCTCTTCTGGGATCTGAACCTGTGCTTCCAAGTTGTTCAGCTGCTTTGTATCTGCTGCCAAGGCTACTGATGAGGCCAGTGGTCAAAGATTTTTCTCTAAAAATGGGTCTGACTGGTTCTGTTCCTTTTCCTCCATCAGCCTAGCAGAGATGTGAAAAGGAAGCCACTAGGTTCTGTAAGATTTGGGAGTGCTCATCATCCGGTGTTGAAACACCGACTCCACATGCTACAGCTTTCTTTTCAGGATGTCACTCTCCCGCCTCCACACTCACCACCAAACAAACATAGAAATCTACTACTGTTCTCCCCATGCACTCCATTTTCTTCCAATCTGAGAGCCATTTGTGTGTATAATTGAAAATTAGCAGTGCAGCTGTTTGAAGAGAGTAATTTATCACAGCACATTGTTCGCTCCTGACACTTTAGACCTGGCTCTAACAAGGCAGTGGTTGCTGGGGGTTGAGCTGCAGAAAGTGATTCGGCTGTAATGCCGCGTTTCCCCTGCTTTGTTGCTAATTGTAGCCTCTTTTTCTCCATTGAATTGGGAGTTGAGTAAAAGAGCTTGTTTGCTCTGTGCGACGAGGCTGCCAGGGCCGCTTGGGCTATTATCACAAGATACTCTTGATCTTTTGAAAAGCAGGAAATAGAATTTTTCTCCAACAGGGAAAGTAATTTGCGATGCGTCCATTAGTTCTTCATTAAAGCAAGATTAAATTGCACGGCAAATCACATCTGTGTTTGGATGATTAAAGGGTGGCATTTTAGAGGCCAAAACTAATTACTAGCCAAAATGAATGGGAGTGAAAAAACAGTCATGTTTTTACATTAGATAGTGTGGCTTGTAATTAGATTCAAGCTAATTCCACTATTTCTTCTCATTTAATGAGATGAGCCTGTCCTCATCTTTTTCTAGGCCATGCTAACAGCCCCAAATGTATAATTTTGATAATACTGAGAGTTTACTTTATTGAAATTTCTTAGCTACCTGCCACAAGTGACTGTTCTGTCTAGTGGTGCTTCATTATACATCAACACAAGCTACTGTGCATGGCCCAAGCAACATCTCAAGCAGTCTCTGTACATTTATATGCGTATATATGTACATAGCTATGAATTCGTGTGACTGTATAGGCACACACATATAAATATAATGCCCCATGGTATGTGCATATGTTTTTGTTACATGGACACAGAAATGTTTGAAAGAATATTGAAGGAAATGAAGGCAGGTCTGGAAAGTACAAATCTCCACATAGAATTCCTTTAATTCTGGAGGTCTGTGGAGGTAGTTTTCTTCAGGTATGAGAAGAAGGAGGTAAATAGGGGCGTCAAGGGGTGAGTGATTGAAATAACACAGTTATTTCCTAGATTTTTTAAAAAATGAGGGTTTGCTAGTTATTTTTAAAGCAATAGCTCTCAGTAGATACTTGGAACTGACAACTAATTCTAAATGGCCTAGTAATTCATCGACTTTAGGATATAATATATTCCTAATATCAGCAGTATTGTTTCTCATCAAGAGATGCTGCCAATGAATTGTGGTGCAATTTCTCCTCTTCTTGGGTGCCTATACTGAGAAGGAAGGAGATTAATGGGCCACAAATTGGATGAATAGGAGGCCCAGAGTATATGTGTTGTCTCTTGATTCTTCTCCTTGGGGATTCTCGGGAAAACAATAGTTTGGAGAAATGTTACCTGCTTCATAGAATTTCATTGCAGTTACTCCCTGAGACAGACACAGGCATGGCCAAGTGTCTGTTCACAGACCTCCAAGGAAACGTGTTACTGGGGGTGCAGAGCGGTAGCTGAGAGGGGGCAGAGGGGAAGGAGAAGTGCAGAGACTATTTATTATTTGATGTATTTCCTTTCTCTTCCGGTTCCCCTACTGTTTTTTAGGGATCACCAATGCCATTCTAAATGGAATTTGCTCTTGTCTATATTTTCCCTATCCTTACTATTCCCTGAACGTTTGCTGTTGGCCACAGTCAGGAGACAGAACTACAGGAGAGACCTTTGATTCAGTCCAGGACGGCAATTCTTACATTCTCAGCCCTTTCTTGTGGACTAGTCACCACAGGATGCTCTAAATATGTCATCATGGAGACCTTGTGAAAAGGCCATAAACTAATTTATAATGTAGAGCTGTACTTTGATAGAATACTCATTTGAGGAATATCAAAGAGTTCCCACTACCTGCAAAATTCTCTTCATCCTCAGTAATTTATTAGGGCATTTTTTCCTATCTTTTCTTTCAATGCCTTACTGTCTCCTATGAAACTTAGGCGAGTCAGTTGTGGTCCACTTGTTTGCTGCATTATTTTTACTAGATCATTGGTTCATATTCACTATATCAGATTTTCATTGAAGACCGTATTTATAAATAAGAGCCATGAAACTGCCTCCTGGCAGAATACCACAGGGGCCATCAAGCTTTCTTCTGCTTAATTTTTAGAGGGGTTTTAGAGCAGCAATGTATTCCATGATTGCCAGTTTCATCTACATTTATTATTGACAATATGCAAACCAAATTATGAAAATAATACAGAAGTTCTAGCAAAGGAGAAGGTGACCTTCCAGACTGTGAAACTGAAAACAGAATTATGAAGAAGAGAAATCCCCCTTGACCATGGAGTCCTTTCCTACTTCTCACTTACAAACTTTCCAACAACTTAGCCACAGGGTTTCATTGTGCTTTGCCCCATGACGGTTCTTTTCAGAGATTACCTGTAGATGCTTCTTTGAGCTTCTTTGATTTTGTCTCGTGGGATTTCCAACATGAATTTCAGTGGAGTTTGTTTGTTTGCTTGTTTGTGAGAGGGTTCTTTATTTTGGTGCTTGTTTTCTTATTTTTTTTTTAATATCTGACAAGAATGTGATTTTAGTGGCTCAGGTCTCTACTATGTATTATTTCAGATTGGTTTCTGATCAACTGATGTGAAACTCATAGCTTAATTTTAAAGATTATTTAATGTCAATGTAACAATCAGGAGTTGTACTTGGGACAATTTTAAATAATATTTTAAAGTTGTAGTACTATTTTATTACAACATAATACTGACTCTACATTACATCTTATCAAACTCACAGTCATCTTTATACTGCAATCCACTTATTTATTATATTAATAAAATAGTTGAAAAGCTTCATATTTTGAGTGCTTCACCTAAACTACCTTTCTTTATTCTTTATCAGTTTTAGGGACCCATGCCATTGCACCTGCAATTGAATTCTCCTAATTATAGTGAATCTTACCTGCTAAAACAATGAGAAATTTGTCCATTTATCATTGCGTGTACCCAGGAGAACTATGACTAACACTCCTGCAGCTATTCTGGCAAGCTAAAAGGCTTCTTACAGCTAATGGGAGTGACTAAGATTCATCTGAAGATAGAAGGGTCCTGTTTTGTCCTAAAGACAATTCATATTTTCTAAACGGGGTATTGCAGATTTCAAAACTTTTTTGAGCACTCTGCTGACCTTGAAGTCTTCCTGCAATAATGGAACCAAAGTCTGCAATAACAAGCCTTAAATACTGCTTCAAAACCACTCATATATCCTGTAGTTTCATCTTCCTAACATATTTCTTTAAAGTGTGCAGCTTTATGGTTTCACCCCAGCTGGCAACTCAGCCCCACAGAGCCCCTCGCTGACTCGCCCCTGGTGGGATGGGGGAGAGAGTAGGAAGGGTAAAAGTGGGAAAACCCATGGGTTGAAGTAAAGACAGTTTAAAAGGTGAAGCAAAAGCTGCATTCGAGCAAAGCAAAGCAAGGGATTCATTCTCCATATCCCACGGCCAGGCAGGTGTTTGGCCATGCCCAGGGGAGCAGGGCTCCATCACCCCTAACAGTGACCTGGGGGGACAAACACCATCACTCTGAATGTCCCCCCATTCCTTCTTCTTCCCCCAGCTTTACGTGCTGAGCATGACACCACGCAGCATGGAATACCCCTTGGCTCAGTTGGGATGAGCTGTTCCAGCTGTTCCCCTCCCAGCTCCTTGTGCACCCTTCCCCAGCCTTCTCGCTGGTGGGATGAGGAGCAGGAGAAGACTCAATCCTGGGTAAGCACTGCCCAGCAATAACTGAAACACCCCTGTTTCCAGAACAAACCCAAAACACAGCCCCATGCTGGTTACTGAGAAGAAAATTAACTCTATCCACGCCAAAACCAGAATGGCAACCATGGGTCATGTAATTTTTTAAGCAATTGTACTTAAAAATCAAAGATATGCAGATTCTGGAGACATTAGTTTTGGCTGAAGCAGTTTTCTGCTGAATATCACCCTCACTAGCAAGTGGTGCACATTTTGTTTGATATTTCCAGACTCCTATCAGTGTGTGAGCCTTCCAGAAAAGAAATATTCCAATCTTTCCTTTTTTTCTGGATGATTAATAAGCATTAAGTTTTGCTTATCAATCATCCAACTCTGTGTATGCAAATAATTGTCCAAGTAACTTCATTACTTCATGAGGCTCAAAAGCTCAAGTTTTTATCCATAAACAGAGGATCCCTAAAGAGTTACGAGTAGTTCTGAGACCTAAAGTAATAGTGAAAGGCCAGATTATCTTCCTTCTCCATGTATATAAAAGTCAATCATTTAAAGTCCCAAGCTGTTTCTGATTGTTTTCCAGAGAAAGAACCATAACTGTTAAGAAGGTAACAATACTATATATCACTATATATATATATACACATAATTTTGATTTTTTTAAATATAATTAAAGAAATCATCGCATTTGAGGACCTTATAGTCTAAGAGAAATACCCCAGGACTTGACAAAAAAACAGATGACATCTAGCAGACAAAGAATGGCATAAATACATGCAAGACTAGTAGATCACTAGATTTTTTTCAAAGGATTATCAATTCACACAGTTACCACATTTCTGATCAGAGGAAATAACCAACAAAGGAACTGGTAACAGTGACTGCTAAATCTTCCTGTACGATCGTGCCTGTAGGATGGCTGGAAAGTTTGGTCATAGCTCAAGAAATACTGGGGGGAAAAGTGAGTTTGAAGAGGAATTTGTAAGAAAAGAGGACAGTTTTATGACCTGCAGCAGAGGGAAGGGCTCTCTGGGCAAAGAGAGGTAGGAGGACAGCAGCTTTAGCAAGATACAGACAAGATTTAGCTGGGAAGCAGGGAGGGGGAGGCAGTGTTGTGTGACTATCCAGGCAGTGCTTTCTTACCCTGGTATCATATAGGAAATCTCAGGAATAAAATGTTATTTGAGACAGAATAATTTATCTAAGTCATGATCTTGGCATTTGGCGGAGACACTATAATTAAAAAAACTTGATCAGATCTTCCAGTAACAAACCCTGTACTCTGACAAGTAATATTCAGGTCACACTTCTCCTTTGAAGTTTTAATGGCCACTACAATTTTATGTTAGTCACTCACTTATGTTTGAAGTAGGCGTGCAAAGCCTTGGCTGTCTCCATTTGTCTATAACTACTTTAGAAGCTTCTGAAGGCACTGAACTCATAAAACTGCAGGCTTCAAAGAGCTTATTCAAAGATTCCATTCTGCTGCTGCCATTTATCAAAGGGGCACTTTTAAAATATATATCTCTTTATAATAAAATGTTTTTTAAAATATAAACCTGACAGTGGGGATGATTAAAACAAAATCTCCATTGGCTTCAATGGCAGCAGAACTGAATTCCATAGCTTTAAATATCATATTTGTATTTCTACAAATAATGTTATAGTCAAGTAAATTGATAATATAATAAAGCAGAATTCAGTTTTTCTTCTTTTTTTCCCTCCATACTAATTTTTTGGAACTTTACTGTGAATTTAACCTTGAACTTTAAATCAAATTTTAAATTTAACCCCATAATACAGAAAAGGATTGTCTCTCCTAAAGAAAATGCTCCCTGTTTTTAAGTAGAATGAACTCTGTTGGGAAGATGAAAACCTGAAGGGTCAGTAGAATATTAATGTTAGATCATAATTTATTAAAAAATAGGACAAGAATCCTGTAATTTATCAATGCCATGATAGATCTTTCTGAGATCTAGTACATGATTCTAGATAAATCAGATGGCATTGAGTTATTTTATTTCCCGTTTAAACAAAAATAACAATACCTACCTACATGGCACTCAGAGTGGCATAGTCTCTTGTCCAACCCAAATCCTCAAAAAACACCAGGAGACTTTCCATGGACATCATTAGACCAGCCCTTTAACTCATCACCTTAACTTCTGTAAAGAGTCATGACCTGTGGGGAAAGGGGGAGTGGATGTCTACAAAATGGGTATGATATCGACCAGCACTGATTCCAGAAATGCATCGATAGGGTTATAAAGTGCTCCTACTCCGGCCTTAATCCGACAGCTTGGTCCCTTGTTTTGTTTGCTCCAAGGGTGGACATCATAACACCCCATCTGTTGCCATGGGAATGGCTGTGATTTTGCAAATTCAGCTTTGTGCCTTCAAGATAAATCAGGCAGAACAAAAGAAATGGGCAGTAGGGGTAAAGCCCTTGTTTAAAGACAAGGGCAATTCGATTCTAAATTGAGGCCTAAACTCTTTGTCCTCGTGGGATAATTCCCCACCGAGCACCTTTTGAAGTTACTACTATTCTGTTGTTACTCACCTGGTTTCTCTGTCTGCTTTGGGAAGGGAATTCCACATCCAGTCTCCTTGAACACTGCCTAGCAGAGTGGCCTGATTCAAGTCTCTCGTCTCATTACAGCACAGCAAATAATGATAAAATGATGATAATGACATTGTAAACATAGGTAATAGCACGGGGAATAGCCATCCAAACACAGGACTTCAGTGCATTTTCTGCATTTTCACTGCTGTAATTTATCTACCACCTCAAGCAGGGAAGAGCCTGCCTTTGGGGCATATTCTGTTGGTTCATTCTTTGGTTTCATTGTGAAATTGGTTCACATAACCATCCCAGAATAATTATGTCACTTTTCTATTCTAGAGTAACATCCCCATGTAAGCAGTTTCATTCCAGTTACAAATAACATTCTGAAATAATTTCTCTGGTTTGGATAACAATCATTTTTTCTGAAATAAAATTATTATTATTATTATTATTTTAGACCAATGTTCCCTACAACAGAAAATATACTGGAGTACCTAAATGATAGATATCTGGTAGATCCCATGTTTACACAAAACTTCATAACCTGGACTTTTTAAACAAGTACGTATTTAAACAAGTATTTATTTTTTTTTCTGCAATAGCATTGTTGCTTTATTTAATTTAGTAGAGGAAGAAAACTGAGAATTGCACTATATCTACCTATCACTGTTTCCAGTCAGTTTGAATTCTTGACAATTCCTGGAATTGATAGCACAGCTTGGAAGAGCGTGACTCTGTTAGTGCCCTGCTTTAGAAGTAACACGGTTGCCGATCAATAAAAATTGGCATTGATGATATTTGAGAAATGCAGACATTCCATGGTCTCCGTAGTTCAATTATGAAATATGAGGGTAAATTATGGGCTTACTGGGAGTGCTTTGCAAAATTCTGTTTCACGTTGGTAGAACCATTTAGGAAGGTCCACAGGGTGACACAGTCTTGCACCTAATCTGGTGTGTAAGTGTGACTTGTGTGTAAGTTAGAGTCTGCTTCTAATGGGTTTTTTTGGTGGCTTTTTTTTTTTTTTCTGGATAGACAAAACTAAATTCTCTAAGTCTTACAGTCTTGCTTTTGAAATAATTTTGACAAACTAATGGAACTCCAGGCCTTTTTGACCCTAGATTATTTTTTTTACTTCTTTTTTAAACCTCAAGATTACTGAACATAGGATTGGAAAGTATCCTCTAGTTTACTGAGTCTTGTCCCACAATACTGTAGGTAACCACAGATAGAATTCACGGAATATTCACTGATGAAGTGGGCAAACCTACAAGCACAGTGAGACCCTTATTGAGACATTTAGTTGAAAATCCAAAGTTTTTGAATACTGCAATAAACCATGAAAAGCCTTCTTGGGGAGACTGACAGTTTATTCAAAGACACTGAGGGTGATGAATGCCCTCCCCCCTCCCCACATGTTATTAATCCAAAGATGGGCAATTTTGGTAAACTCTGGGGCATAAGCTGTGACTTGTAACTCTGATGAAAAATATGAGGTGGAATTTGTAATCTATTCATTACAGAATTAGATCTAAAGAAGGCTTTTTTTTTTTTTTTTAAAGTGGGACTTAAACAAATTTCCTCAGATGCCCCCGGATGCTCCATGTAGTTACTGTGTAACACTGAAGATGTGTATATGCCATAGATGTACATGTTTTAAAGTCTCTAAATGCCTAATGTCCAACCTAAAATTTAGCCTATGCATTGTGATACTTAGGTAAGACCAGGGGGACACATGGGGTGATTCCTTCTCTGGAGGCTGTTGCAGTTTAGTCCTTTACAGAGTCAGAGAAAACACGGATGATTGTGACTCTCAGAACAGGGGTTACATTTCAACCCATTGCAGCCAACAATGTCTTCTTCAACCAAAGATCGGACCAAATATTTATGGTGGAAAGAATAAACAGGCCAAAGCCATTATTGCAGTAAATTGACTGAATATTTTGAGAGCTACCGAATAAGTCTTTTCGAATGATGGTGTTAGCAAACAGGTACAGACTTGAACTGCATTCATTAGAAATGTATACCTTGACACAACTGTAGAAACAGTTAGTGAAAAAATAAGAAGAATGAGAAATTGGTTTTCATAAACATAGAACAACTGTGAAATATTTTAAAACTGCTCCATGGCAAAGGGTGAAATAGTGTGTCTAGCTAAGCTGGCATTATTGTATTAAACCTCAGCTTAAATTTTGCTGTGTCTATTTCAAACCCAAAGACAGGGATGTGCACTGAAAAGCTGGTCTTTCCCATTTACAACATTTGTTCTAATAAATTGTACCACCTTTCTCCACTTCGTACCACTTGCTTATGTAATGAAAACACGCAGCCCTCAGAAAAACTGTGAAGGTATAAGAACAAAGATAAGTATATGAACAAACAGCTTGAGGACAAAGCTGTGATCACACAGAAGCAGTTCTCTCTGAGGCTCTAAATACATTTTTAAAGCAGTATTTTGTACCTGATTAGCTCCTGGATGTAAATTTCAAAATAAATATTGGTATTCAGTTAAAGATAATTACTAGAGGCATTATGAGTCTGAACACTTACTGTCAAAAACAAAGGCTATGCTTGTTTAACAATGTAAACAGAGTGGGAACTCTTACATCTGAAATGCTTTGAATCATATCATAAGAAGATGAAAATAGCACTTGAAACAATAGAACAGGGATCCTGTGTGAATTTGGATGGAAGAGCAAGGTGCAGAAGCAAATTATCAACTGTGTGTGGTGGGTAGCCCTCCTCTGCTGCTCAGAATTCGAATGCCTTTCTAAAATCTCTTCAGTACTTTGTGAAATTCTTTGTGTGCTTTTAGCAAAAGATAACACACTGACATAAATTCCATTGTGCTGATCTGGTAACATCAAAAGAAGGCTAGGTGGTTAAAATCATACTTACTGAATAAGTTCAGACATCACATAAGGTAATAATAACTCACTGTTGAGAAAACAAGATAAGGATCCAAAGACAGTGGCAGATACCATGAGTGCATTTTGAAATGCAGAAATATTGTTATTTTACTAATAAAAAAAAAGCATTGCTTTCAGTAGACCCAACTTAGTAAAGGAGATTCAGAAGTGTTATGTCCATTCTTAGTAGATACCTCTTTCCAAATTTTCTCTTCAGTCTTCACCAAACCCAGCTATTAAAAGTCATCAAAATGCCCTGACCTGAATCTTTAGGGTTCTAGAAGAAGGATAAATTATTATCTCTGGGCTGCTTATGCGAAGTAAAGCTAATTAGTCCCATGCTTTGAGAGACAGCCTGTACTACACATAGCACGGACCAAATGTCAGACAAGGAGTAGCAAACTGCATAAAAGTTTATTCACTGGCAAATTCCTCAGAGCACCAAAAGGAAGGGACAGTTGCACACAAGGTGAGCTGTTAAAAAGGGCAATGTTAAAACCAGCAATGGCTGGTTGCACATTCCACTCAAGGGCTGAAGCTTGAGGAAAGGAGGACTGGCATGGGAAAAAACCTTATGAAGTTCCAGGAACAATTTATTGATTATTTCTTTACATCTAACAAAGGACAAAAGCCGCTCAAGAAGCTTGTATAGGATGAATCTTTCTGCTAGATGATCACCCAGTGGTGCAATCTGCTGATCAATTCTCATTTTAAATATTGAGTTAGAATAGAATATGGTGAATAATAAAGGCTTATCGTAATTTGGTCAAGATGGGATTCCATGCAAGTTTATAGATAAAGGATTACAAGCTTCAACTGCCTCAATTTTGTAATTCTTTGTTATATCAGTGGAAGTATAATACACCCTGGCTTTTAGGGTCACAAGTACTAGAAAAAAATGCAGCATAAATACCAGGGAAATTGATTAAAACTCTTTTTTTAAAAGTATCCAAAAAAAAAAAAAATCTTTTTCTTAAACTGGGAATATCACTTCTTAGAATTACCAGACCTGAGACCTGTGGACTAAGGAGAAGAAGTTGCCAAAGTTGCCAATACCTAACAGGAACAAGGGGTCCCAAAATGTTGTCACCACAGACCAAATGAAACATGCCAACAAATGACCCCTATTTCAAACTGAAAATAAAAACCAAGATAAATTTTCAGACAGTGGTTGCTAACCCAGCAAAGATAACAGATAGTCCATTCTTATAAGAATCATGTATTATCATTCACTCCTAGGTCAGTTTTACAGAAAGGATCAAAGCTCCTCAGACAAAACTCATGATAGTTTACTAGGATACACAGTATGAGCAAGAGGTTATAACAACTACTGGAAATACTGATTATGTAGTTTACACATCTTTTCTTATCATTATTCAGACAGAGGTGAGGTTGGGAGATAACAGCAGCCTATTGGCAATGCTTTTGTTATACCTTTAACACAACAGCAATTTCTAAGCTTTCGTGGGATTATTTTTCTTGTATAATCTCACATAGCCATTGCTATTCAGGGTGATGAATACTTCAGGAAACTGCTTTTTAGGCCTTTTCTTACACTGAGCAATCTTTATATTTGCCTATCTAACTTGCAAAGATCCTAACCAACACTTTCCCGTTCTGTCAGATTTTTGGGAATACCACGAGGCTCCCATTTCCTTCATTGTGTCAGACACTGTGGGTGTCCTACCCATGCCTGGACATGGCCAGCTGTGAATCCTTCCTTCCAGCCTCCCAGGGGCTCTTTTTATCCCCACACTATTTGCTCTTCGTTCTTTAAAAACACTGGATCCTTATGGCTCTTTCCTCCAGACCTCTTTCACACCATTATTCATTCTCCTGTTTCTGCAATGAGAAGAAAAGCAGAGATGAGATATTTGGTTGTCACACTGCATGCTGTTAATAGCTTTGATCTGTAGACAATTACAGATCCTATTGTGGCTTCTGGTTCTGCCAGCTCTATATCTGCCAGCTTCATATCTTCCCTGTTTAGCTTTCTTTCTCATTTAATTCTGCTTAAATCTGTAAATACCTATGCATTTATGCCCGGGACATTCTTTGAGAAATGGTGGAACTGATTGGATCTATTATTCAAAAGTTTCCATGTTACAAGCAAAAAGACAAATGACACCAACCTGAGAATAAAACCCTGCTCCATTTGGCTCCCAGTTACCTGCAGCAGTTTCCCTGGGGTGAGCTATTGGGAGGATATACAGAAGCAGGTGTGACTTTCATGTTGCTATTAAGGTGAGGCCATTGTGACAAGAGCTGTGACTAGTTTTCATAAAGGTAGTTTGAAAAGACAAAACCAGGACATTGGCTTCGCTTCACAGGTAGGTGAAAGAAGGCAAGGGGCACAGCCAGAGGAACTAGGGACCAAGAGCAGCCAGCTAGAGAAAGTTCTGTGATCAAAGTCCAAGAAAAGGGGGTTTTTTCATGAAATTTTCCATTAGAGATATTGAGGAGGCCTATGTATTAAATTCCTGAGTTTTGAGGCACTGTAATAGAGCTGTCAAACAAAGATATAGAAAGTGCTACTGTTTCCACCAGACATGACAAGCTAAGGATTCCCAACAAAGTAAGGCCACCTGAAGAGGGATAATGAAAGTGATTACATCAGCAAAGAGGAAGGAACAATCCAGGTAAAGAGTTGGTGGATGTTTGATCTTGGAGGGTTGCTGTTACCTCCAGTGCAGTCATCCAAAGCCATCTAAAAATTAAATAGGCTAAAAGAACAAGAATGCCTAGGATTTCTTCCAGGAATTTCTGTAGTTACCTACTAGGCATCAAAGGAGACTTCTTTTGAACCTTCAAATATACAAGGAGGTCACATGCATTAGTGACTGCAGATTTGATAACCTATTATTCATTATTTTCTTTTTCTTTTATTGATTGTTTTACAGCCCCCAAGGCATGTGTGTTGCTTTCTGTGACACAAAAAAAAAAAAAAAAAAAAAAAACAACCAAAAAAAAAGATTTGCAAAGCCTTGGGGTTTTTATCCAGGAGTAACAGCAGCTGCCTGTCCCTGCTAATGACAATAGCAGCCTATTATTTTTCCTTATTAATTCTGATTAGGGAGTCTCAAATGGATATTGAGTCAAACTTTAATAACAAATGATGTTTTGTAACCAGAAAAAAAGACAGGTTGACCTAAGATATTTTCCTATTTAAAGATGACCTTTAAAAACATAAGGTTGCAACAAATTAATTACTTGGCTTAACCACTTTGTTAATTTTTTTTAAAAAGAAAACATGATGATACGCAATACTTGGATTATACTGACAATCAGGACAAAGAGACAAGCCAAATCAATGAAAAAATAGTGAAAAAATGAGGTTTCACACACAAATATAAATAGCCACTAATTAAACAGGTGTAGTGAGAAAAATAATCTAGTTGTTTTATAACTCTAGGTGGCAGCAGTGGAACACAATAGAGAAAAATGTATGATTATGATTATGATTATACTTGCTCCATGTTAATGCCAAATCCATTAATTAAATACTGCTGATAGTGTTTCTTGACATCATATTACTTACACACTCTAGATGGCAGCAGCATCACAAGATACAGAAAAATAACATTAATTGTATTCATGCTGTGTCTGAATGTGCAGTCCCTTCAAGTTTTTGGAGGCTGAAGTTGGAAAGGTTAAAATGCAGATTCCCTGTAGGCATTTCCCACCACAAAAGAAGAAAAAAAAAAACCCTAACAGTGATTGTTAAATATCATGTACAATTAGAGGTAAATCGCTTCTGAAGTAAGGTGATGTTTTACCATTCTGGGTTTTACTACTGGAGAACTGATGTGCAGAAAACATAAATGACGGCACCTCTCCAGCTGAGCGCAGTATACTGATCCCAAAAATCTGTGCCTGTGCATACCTGTCATGGATCTTGGTTTGTGCGTTAGGAGAATTACAGCTTTTGCAAGAAATGGCACTGACAGTAACTGAATTCCGTATTCAGTCTTTAAACTGTAAGTTTTTGCATATATCAGTTTACAAGGACTTCATGTGCACAAGTCTTGGTCAAAGGACTTTGAGGTGAAATGAAGGCATTTGCTTTAGAATATACAAAGTTTTGGTAAAACCTATTTTGAATATTGTTTGAATAGAAAGCATCATAGGTGCCAGCTAAGCAGAAGGCTGATCTGGAAGCAGCAGCAGGAGGGACTGGGGGTGGGAACCACAAAACCTCAGGTCCCCTGCTTTTTTGTCTCCTGATGGAGACAACTGGATGAAAAGCTCAAGCAGTCCTTGATATTCAAGCCATTTCCTGCCAGGTGAGGTTGCACAGAATTCTACAAAGAGTTCTTGAAGTACAGCAAGACTGTTGTTCAGATTGTTGTGGGTGTTTGCCCTGTGTAATTACACTGCAGTTATGGCCAAAAGAACAAGCATCCACCAGAGACTGTGTGATCAGCAACGTGATGCATCACCAAGTGTAGACATGGAATATTAAG
Organism: Oxyruncus cristatus; assembly: GCA_013399855.1. Classification (NCBI taxonomy): domain Eukaryota; kingdom Metazoa; phylum Chordata; class Aves; order Passeriformes; family Cotingidae; genus Oxyruncus; species Oxyruncus cristatus. Next base: position 844,039 of record VXAY01001561.1, on the reverse strand, counting down.
GAAAATGGGGTACTCACTTTGTCCAGCTGGCTGGTGTATTACCCTCAGCCTCAGAGGCTTCTTGAGGGTTGAGTGGAATGAGTACTTTTTTTCCTGTTAAAATGAGATTCCCGTTGAACTTAAAACTGTGGCATTTATTTTGCCAGAAGTGTGTGCGCACATTCTCTCTTTTACTCCCTCCATGCTGCAGCCAAATTCAGAGACAAAGCTGTTCCACTGGTGGGATGAAAAAGGACAGTGAAAGTAAGGGCTCTGTATCCTTCACCTGGGCAACATTCTCTGCTTTGAACAGATTCTTTTATGGCTTGGACAACTCTTGATAGTGGAGATCCCGTTGGCTGATGCCAGGTAATGTTGTTATGGGATAAGGGCAAGGACTGCTGCTGCCATCTCCCAAGTATTATGAAGATATATATTAATAGCAGTAGTGTTATTTTCTGCCCAGCATTTAATTTGTCACCTGAATAGCAGCTATATACTGCAAGAGACCAGTCAGCAGGGTTCATTGTTTTGTTTATTTCCTCATTATTGCAATGACTTTGAATATTTCTTTTGAGGCGAATTCCTGTGCCTGGGAGCATAACATACTTACCTGCTGTCTGACCTACTGTTTAGCTGTATAGAGAAAGGACTGAGGACACATTCTAGAAAGAATACCTTGAAGTGGAGTAATGAAGGAGGAGGAATGATACAAGAAGGCTATAGAATGTATGTTTTCTCTGGAGAGGAAAAATGGATTAAGACACAAACATTTGCTGCATGTGCAGAAGTGCCCATGTCGCTGATACAAAGCCACTCCAGTGAAGTGCTGCTCTCAGCTTGGGAGGTACCAGCGTCAGCCAGAGACCTGAATCACTCCTTGCTTTGTGAACTCCCGTGACGATCAAGCATCGAGGTGCCTTAATTTCCTGAAGTGAGACGACTGAAGATGCTGAAAAGCACTGGCTGAGATTGTCACAGAACCATTCCAGCAGAACCTGCCTTCTTTGAAATGTTCTCCATCACTTTTTAAGTTATTTTTTTCTTATGTTTGGTAGATCATTCCTGTGGTTTCTAATCCACAGCTCCTCACTCCACCTCTATAGCCTCACACTTTAGGCTACACTGTGTAACCAGAAATCTTAAAGAAAGGGATTCAACAGCTCCTCGACCTGCCTCTGGCAGACTTTCTCTAATGTTAGTGCCTTGGAGGTATCACTAAGTGCAGGGAAATTCTCCAACTAATATTACAGTGAAAAAGAGATCTTCGCTCAATAGCATGTGAAGGTTATGTAGTGAGGAGGAATTTTCTGCAGGAAATATAAACTGATCCTTATCAGAGATGATCATGGCAGGATCTTTCATTAGAAGTCCATGAAATAAAAGCAACACAGATAAAATTATAAATTGTTGTATCAGGAAGATAAAGTACAATTCAGGTGAAAGCACTGTCCTGAAACAACTGTCATATTGATCAGCATAAAGTTTTTGATAGAACTGTTCTGCAAATTTGAAATCATCTTCGCCTGCTTTTTGCTGTTGTGGGATAAGGCAAAGCAGAGATGTGCAGCCCTGGCTTTCCAAAGCCCTATAAGACCCCCTCCTGTCCAGCTGAGGCTGTGCCCCCCTCCACCATCATCCTCTTCCACACAGTGCTCAAACCCACCTTCACTGCCTCACCTGGCAGCAGCTCTCCTGCCCTGTCCACCCTACCCAAGCCACCTACAAACTCTGCACATTGGCCCCTGTAGCAGCTCCTGGATCATCTCCTGAACAGTTTCCAATCACCTCCACTGCATAAGCAGCCAGACTCTGCCCTTGGCCAACCACTCAGCTTTCATTGCCCCTGAAAGGCCCTGCTACAGACCTAATTTCCTGTATCTGTTGACAGCCGCTGCAGAAGAAAGGAGGAAGAAGTGGGAAAGGGTCTGGGCAGAGAAGGTGAATGGCTGGAACTAGGACTGGAATATCTTACGGACCAATTCCAGCATAAGAGCTGTCTGGACTGTAGTGTTTTCACATATGGAGAATGAAGTTGGCCTTCTCCAGCTACAGATCAGACGAACCCCGACTGAGATGATGATCTTCTTCAGTCCTTGTAAACATCAAAAATTTCATGTATGCTTTGAACTGAAGAGCTCAAACCTGGGAGGAGAAAAAAAATCTCAGCATTTTATATGGAAAGCAACCGTTATCTCTGAAGCTTGAACAAGCTGCACCAATAACACTCTGAGCTGAACACGCAGATTCTTACTTTGGTTTTGCTGATAACTAAAAATTAACAATTCAACATAAGTCTTAATATAGGCATCTTTCTGTCTGGCACCTGCAAGATTTTCCTCCAGTAGTTTCTCTCTCTTAATGCTGCAAACATCAGTAATAGCAATGACTGATTCAGCAACGTATACCTTGAACTTCTCTTAAAAGGTTACATTTCAAAATGTCACAAGACTGTATTACCAGTGTTCAGAAAATGGAGAGTATCAAAGTAAGATTGGGCATTTGGTTTATGGTATTTCTACTCTCAGAAGAGGATAGGCAGATATATGGGGGGTTTTTTGGTAAAAAGTTAACACTTTCTTTATGTTCGATCTTATCTGCTGTCTTCTAACTGCATTTTAGTCCATCTAATTTTTCCAGACCCAACCAGGTGAGAGAGACCACCGTTTCCACTTTTTTTGTCCTGTCAACAGCATTATTTACAGTACTTCATGTAATTACATGTATACAAATGTATTGAATGAAGCCAGGCAGATGATACAGGTTGGAATTTCAAAGACAGAGGCCTTGACTAACTGGAATTAAAAGCATAAAATATGGATGCACATGATGAAACACTGGAAACTACAGGTTCAACTCCAAAGTTATAGAATCAGGTCTTGGATTGTGTGTTTTCTAAACCCGGCGGCATAAAAAACCTATCCCTTGCTTTTAAACAGATTGAATTTTGTGCAGAATCATTGACAGACAGTGGTAATACATCTACTCTGCAGAGAATAATATGTAGAAAATCAAGTATGAAGTGTAATCTCATTATCAAAAAGAAGACAAAGCTTTGATGTCAACAGGAGTCCTTCTGTGGACTTTGATATAGAATTAATTTCTGTAATCTTAATTATTTTGCCTCTGTCTTACTAACTATATGGCACCATGAAATAGTGTTTCCCTCAGAGAGAGCAAACAGTTCGGGGATTTTCTTTTCTTTCTTTTTCAATTTTGTTTTGGTTTCAGTGGGAGTATTTGTTGTTGGCTGAGTTGCTGAGAAAGAAGTTAAGTGCCTCTGTCCTGGGGGACAGGACAGTATGTGTGTGTCTTGTAAGAGAGATGTTGGTGGCATGTTGGCCTCATGATGGATGCACAGGATTGAAGAGTGATGATTCATTCGAAATCCCCACTTGTAATATTTTGATCTATTACAACAATATAATCTTGAGTGTTAATAACAGATTATAATACATATATTTATGGGGCAGTATTTAGCCAGATGACATTTGCTTATGTAAATTCTACTCCCTGTGTTTGAAACTGATAGTGGCTGTTATTTAATAGTGCTCCAAAAAGCATGCTGTAGCTTCACACTTATGTGAGAATGTGGGTTCGGAGAACTCTCTCCATGTTTGTTTCCTACTCACTCCCTCTTCTAGAGGATTTCTAGAAAAATATATTGCATCCAAAAACTCTAGCGTTCTAATTTGGTGATAAAAATTTCATTTAGTTGTGTGCCCCTTTTTACAATCTTGATTTAATGTGCCATTTTCTTCTGCCACACAGAGTAGGGATGAGTGAGCAAGAACCAAAACTTTTCTGGAGACAGAAAGAAATGCTTTATTATATGAATCTTAAACAGAAAAGCAAGAGTGACAGGATTTCCATACAACTGAAAGATTATCTTCTTTAAATGTGTAACTCATATTTGCTCTTTATGGGTAGATTGTTAGACTGTATGTTCAGCTCTCTCAAGAGGCATTTAGGACTTCAAATACAGTAATAAATTAATTTGCAAGATAGAGGCAATAATGAAAGATTCGATTTCAAACCAGCGATGTGAAACTTTTGTGGAATGCTCGAACACTAAAAAGCAGAAATGACAGCCTTATTTACTGGCATAAATGAACCCCCCAATGAAATAAAATACAAGACTGACAGCGTTAGGAAGAGCAGCTCCTTTTTTTTTAATCTACAAAGAGATGTGACTTATAACAGTGTTATTGCCACCTTTCCTCCATGTCACTTGGCCACCCCATTCCCCTGAGAGGCCAATGACAACAAAGTGAGGGCAGATCAGAGAGCTGGTGTATGCAGGCCTTGCTTTTTCTGAGGTAACTAAGGTTACTCTGGGCAGCAAGGAGGTGATGAGTTGACACCCATCATCTCAGAAAGGAAACCATTAGTTTACTCAGAGACCAGTACAAAGTTACCAGATGGGAACAGTTTTCTGTCGCTGTCTATCAAGGCTGGAGCACAGCTCTCCAGCCTTCTGTGACATCAATTTTATGCTGAGAGCACAGCAGTCTCAAAAAACACTGAAGAGCCATTTACTTGGAAAGTATAAGAAACATCTGTCAGGGGCTAAAAGTGTTAAAGAAATGCTTAACTGTACATTGAGTTGGCAGATTCTTAGGCTCAGACTACAGGAAAAACATTAGCAGTGAAAGTCCACAAGATTTATCCTAATTTATCAGATTACTTCCTCAGAAAGTCTCCTTTTGAACTGCTCTTCAACAGAAGAACAAATGCGTAGACTTCAATGCTTAATAAAGCTAAAAGCTTCTCCCTGGGGTAATTGAAATTTTTCTATCAAAGGGTAGATAGACCTGGTTGCAGCTGCAACAAAGAAGAAACATATAAAGCCAAGTGGAAAGCAGTTAGACAGCATTGGTGGTGTAGGACCATTGAACATGGTCTTGCTAATTGGAATCTATAGCACAGGACATTCAACTACATGCTGGGCAAATGACCCTGAAAGTTTCAAGTCTATCTAGTATAAAAAAAAAAAAAAAAAAAGTTCAGATGTAAAAATAATCATAGGAATGATGGATTCTGTATCCTTGAATGGGCATAACCAACCAGAGATCTGGGTAACTGGCAAATTTCTTTTTTAAATAAGGCCCTTTGAGTCCCATATATGCATCTACTTTCACAAGCATTTCAAAACCCGTCTTCTAATAATTTCACACAGAGCTTTCAGAGCAGCAATGTTCAAAAGAATGAAAGTAATGAAACACAGCAAAGTTTTACATTTTTATTTCTGTACTTTGGGAAAATTCCTATTGAAGACAGAAGGCAGTTCAAATTGGAATTGCTTTACTGCCAACAAAAATGTGTGACTCTTGATCTAATGAAAAATTAGAGAGATTGAAAAGCAGAAGTAGACTTAGGACGGATTTCAGCTACAGCAGGATGCAGCCCTTATTGCATTTGTAGTTCAAACTGTGATCTCTAAGGAGATCTAAATTGCTCCAGAGTGTGGAATTTAGGGTATTTGAGACTTTATTTTCTCAGAGGAACAAGTACGGGGAGCTAAGACATCAGGTTTTATTGTCATGCATTTAGAAAGAATATTTTATTTTAATTTAAAATAAAATGTCACTTAATGTTAAAGTCTTAAAATCCTTGTCATGTGAATTAAAAGTTGTTCATAATGGTTCCAAGAAATGGAAATTGCGATTTATTTTTTTTTAAGTTTCCAGTCCTGTAAACTGATTTGGATAAGCATACTTTTATTTTATATAGAAAAAGCTGTTGTATTTTTGATTGTTACTGGTTTGCATGGGCTCACTGGCTCAAAATCTAAACAGTCATTCTCACGTGCTCTGTACCTTCGTGAGCACTTTCTGGGAAGTGAAACAGCTGCAACAGAAAAAGCTGGAATTACGCCTTTACTTCACACTGTGCTGACACACAAGGATGTCAGAAGAAGGGACCTACTAGCACTGTGTCTCTGCTTGTTTGGTGTCCTCCAGAGGCAAAGGAACCTACTGAAACCGGGGGCATCTTAGCTTGGGTGCAATGCTATGTTCCAGGGCTAAGCTGCTTCCCATGCAAATCCTGCTTCATGCAGAGCTTATTCCAGTATCTTGATGTGATGTAGCATTGACTGGGTGGAACAGACATGCTCTTACAGTCCAGACACAGTAAAAGAATTCCTGCTCCAGGATGGCAAAAATATCCATTTTAACTTTGGATCCCAAATACCAGTAAACATTATATAAGATATAAATCAGTCTGTATTGTTGATGTCTTCAACCATCTCTTCTTCCATTCTTTTTTACTGAGAAAAAGCATGTGAATATCACAGGTGGCCATCATGTATTTTCATGTATTCCCCAGAACTGTTTTCCCTCTTGCTTTTCCTCATTTATCACTTATTTTATCTATCTTCCTCTCTTACCTCATCTTTTTCATTCATCAAACCTTTCTTTATCAAAGCCTAAATTTTTAACTTTTCTTCCTCTGCTGTTTGAACTTTTCTTTCTTCTGTTGTTCTTTTCCCACTTGACTTTCCTCTTTTTATCATTTGTCTCCTCCTTCTTCCTATTTCTTTTCCTGCATATTTCATCTATTTGCACTAATCCTCCTCAGCCCCTCCTTTTGACAGCTCTAGTGTAGTTGGTTTCTGGCAATTAGCCACTTCTTTTCCATTGTCTAAAGATGCTTTTTAAACCTTGAACAGAGGGACTCCTTTCCAAAGTACCAATTAATTCCAGCAGGAAAAGTCCAGGGCTGGAGATATAACTCCACTGAGACAGGACAGAACAAGCAGGCATGTAAGGTTGTGGAAAGAGCAGGTTAAAGCAGTCTCAGCTTTTAGGGCTCAGCTGATGAGTCTTATGGCAACAAATCACTGGTGAAATCACGTGCTGCAGTGTCTAACATGCCAGCAGCCTACAGTATTTGGCATCATGGGATCAAACAACTGAAAAAAAGGAAGTGGAATTATGCCAAAGACGTGACGTCCTGAGCACTCGTGCAATAATGTTACTGATTAGACCAAAAGGATGGTCAGTTTTGGTGCATTTATCAGAACTGTCTATTTTATCACCAAAGCAGCTTAATGAGCTCCCTTTTTCATCTCAGCTGACAGGCAGCCTGGGAAAATGCTGTGCTATTAATAGAACAGTATTTTTAGAAAGATGGAAAAAAGAGAAAGGCAAGAGTCCAGATTTTATCCCACCCTCTACAATGGCATCTGTGATACAGCTGGAACACACGTACCAGGGGAAGGTCATCTCAGTTGAGGGAGCAATCACAAAACCCACAGGAAACATGTTTGAATTTCTCAGTAACTCATTTCACTGGAAGACTCGCTGTCCCATACTGGCTCATCGTATCCAACAGCAGAGCTGGCTTTGAAGGAAGGTAGATTTGAAGGTATGAGTTACTAGTTACATCTTGAAATCATCAAAATGTGCCTGCTTAATCCCATATTCTGAGTATTAGTATTTAATTCCTTAAATCAGTGCCCATAAGGTTCCCCTGATTTTTTTGAAGGAGTTGAATGCAATCCATTTTGGGAGAAAATGATGTTGAGATCCCTCCATTGACATATCAACATTCTTAGTACTTTGTATATAAAATGCTTTTCTTTGCTCCTAGGGCACTAGGAGTCTGTATTTATCTGCAGTTTCTTTATAAATACACATAATAAGAATACATACAATAAATACATACATATGTAATTTATATATACATATAATATATATCTGTTGCTCTATGGGTGGGACTTTTCAGTAAAACCAGAAATATGCATACAGAATGCTTTAAATTATTGTTCTAGCAATAAATGTGAAGAAAACTTTCTTCTCAACTCCTTCCTTTCTTGAAGAGCACAGATTAAGCAAACTACTTAAAAACACTCTTCTATTCCTTCATGTCAAATGCTAAATAAAACCCTTGCCTAAGTAATTTGCTGTATTGGGGCCCTCAAAAAGTAAAGTGTGGCAAGACAGAAACCTGCTTTTGGAACTCTTGACAGCAGAGTGCCTTGATCTGACAACTGATCTCTTTTTGAAATTAATTATTTTGTGCTTTAGTTTATATCAGGTAATCCTCTAGGAACACAAATGAGCTTTTCAGTTTGTTTGCTTAGAGTCTCACACAGATGCATTGCTAACTTCCTCCTACCTGTGAGTTCCCTCCTGGTTCTTCCATACTGCATTTCTTCATTTGGATTGGTGTGCATCCCTCTGCTACTCCTGATACACCTTTGTTTAAGTGCTACTGTTTTGTGTTTTGATGTTCTGTAGCACTAAATTCCTATAGCTCTGATCATGTATTTATGGTAGCAACGTGCCCACTGTCCACTCTCTCTCACAAATTTTGCTCAGAACTTCATTGCCTCTCTTTAACAGTAGGCCCTGACTTCAAGTAATGCTCAGAACCAGATATTAAACATGCACATTTTGATGATTGCAGGAGGTAGCTAGTAACTCACATCACATACATCTACGTTACCTGAAACCCTGCTCTGGTCCAGTCCAACACCAGAAATGCAGATACCTCTGCACATGATGCTGACACTAAAAGTTGGTCCAAAAGTTTCAAGTCAAAACAAATGTACCCTGAGAATCAATAAAGGACCGAAATTTGATCAGCGACAAAGGCGAACTCTACTTTCCTTTCCTGTTTTCCACTGAAAGTATTCAGAAGACAGAAATCATTAATTTGGGTTTGTGTGGGTAACAAGAGTGATAGGAAGGATATAACTCTTAACACTTGGAGGTGAGAACTTCTAGGCTTGGCCACCTAAAGCTAATTGTATAGCAGGTTTCCCCACACCATTACATCACCACGACTGCAGACTCACCACTGAGATCCCTCTGGCACTCCACACACTTCTCACCCTGGCTTGGAACAAAGTCAAGCACAAGGTTAGTTTTTTTCAGATCAGCTGCATCCACACCAGCATTCAAAAGAGGTAGATGTGAAGTGATAATGAATATTAGCAAACCAAGCCAACCCCATGGAAAGTTGGATTGTGAATGGATGAGTTTCCGCCCATTGCATAAAGTCCATTAACCAGCAGTGTTCTCGTTGGAGTTCATTAAAATTTCAGAGAAATGATTTTGCAGTTTCTTCCTGGTGCCAGGATGAACACTGAGCTTTCAGCAGGCATTGCCTAGTGCTTCTTGGTGCTTTTAGAATGACATCAAAGTTTTCATTTTATTTTGCTTTCTTTCCTGTGCTGCTACTGACAAAAATGGGAAGACCAGTCAAGCAATGGTAAGACAGAAGTTCATCCAGTGTGAAAAAACAAGGTTCATATGTTGTCATTCAGCATGAAATTATTTTCACATAGTAGTCTGTTGCCTTGATGTATATTTTTCTTTTGCTGAATATGTACATTATCTTGTGGACTTTGAACAAATGAAACCTGAATGATATTACTCATCATTACTCCAGCATAAATAGAGACTATAGTGAAAACCAATATTCTTTTAATATAATTTCTTGATGTCTTCCTTATATAATTTAATTAGCTCAGTGGCTTTTTCTTTTTTAGACTGCAGTAACAGGAAGTAGAAAATAATAGTAAACACCTACTGCATTCTGTGGATTCTTAACACTTTTTATCCTTCTAAACTTACAAGGTTTTTAACCCTATAACTGCAAATCATTCTAAGTTCATTGTGTCTAGACAGATCAATGTGAGTTGTATCAGCTGTTATACACAAAAAATAAATCAGTGCCAAAGATTTTCCCTTTCAACATAGGTGCAAATAACTACAAAAAGTTCATTTACAATCAGAGGAACTCCTATGATTTATTAGTGCTCTGATTTCCATACTGGACAGAGGGTTTGAAACTGCACAGAAATGTTTTTACATACACTCACTTAGCAACACCTTTTGCGGGTCCTATTTTCAGAAGCAGTGTCTGCTTACGGTACTTGCAGATGTGGCTGGGCATGGAATATGTGGTTCAGTGAAGCTCCAGACAAATATTCATTCATTGGTAAAGGTCAGGAATGCAGCTGTGAAAGGTTGATGAAAAATGGTAGAGATTCTTCTTCAGCTCAGGATTCCAGTAGTGCAAAAATCACACTGAAGGACAGACCAAAACAAACCATAAGATTTTCTATAGGAGTTTTCTTTCCATTTTTATCAGCAAACTACAGGCTCTTTACACAGCCCAACAGGACAATCGGCATCAAGGCCATACATTTTTATATCACTGTTGTACACTGGATATACTGAAGGTGATTTTACAAGTTTCACAAACTTCCTTCTCCCACCCAAGTACAACTTGTGGAACAAAGAAAACATACATGTAAATGTGGAAACTCTATACACTTGGAAACAGGTAATTTTTCAAAAGATCTTCTCCAAGACTTTATCTGAGTTGTAATGTAGTTTTGTCATTTGCTAAGACATGAGGCCAATATGATCTTATTTCATAGTACCTTTCAAATATCCATCTGTGTTGCTTGTCTCCGCTGAGAGTTAGGGATGCACAGCAATTTACAGAAGGTCTTGGTGCTGCCTCTTGCCGAAGCTTCTGCTAAGGTTGGAAGTCTCTGCATGGATGTCTCTCGCAGGTATCAGCCTTCTGCCAAAATTTCAGAATGAGAAATGGAACCAAAAAGGGGTTTACCCACTTAAAGGCAAAACTAGATTAATTTTTTATGCTTATTTTATTTTTTATGGCATAAGTTACTAAGTGTGTCAGCATTTCCCTTCACTGAATGGAGTGTAAGACCCAGGTTGTTACATTGTGTTTGTAAGTAAAGACGTAACTCTGAATTTAGTTACTTTGATTTTGGGCCTTTTTTTTTTTTTTTTTTTTAAAAAATGTGCTAAGAAAGGCTGCTTGTGGGTTTTTATTTTACTGAAGGGTAGGCAATCTGCTCAGTAAAACACATCAGTGGCCCTTGTTTTGGCATTAGAAAAGGCACTAAAGTTAATTGGCAGCAAAGTAACTAGTAGTTTAAAACTACAACATTTTTTTCAAACATGAACTCTCAGCCTACCAATAGTGTAAGAGGGCTACCAATTTCTGCATCTTTTCATAACTAAATACAATCACAATCTCACTTTAAGAGATAACTATTCTAAGCAGTTGTGTTGTTGATTTCATAATTGTCTCACTCTTGCCCAAGTCCCTGAAAGTGGATAAAATTTGTCAGATTTTGGGTGAGGTGAACATTTAACAGAGTGTGATGTCAGAAGGTCCCAGAATGACAATTCCATTCCGACCCTCAGTTACACAGTTGACAACATTTCCATGAATTCATTTGTGTATGAACTGGAGCAAACTCAATATTGATTTCAAAGTTGCTAGTGAGAGGAATCTAAAGAGGCCTTTATATTTTTTGTTCTTCCTGGGTACTTGTAGATGGTAGAAAAAAATAATTCTTTCTATATATTAAAACTCTGCTATGATACTGTTTTACAGTGAGTTATATTTTCAATCCTTGGTTTTATGGCTTTTTCCTGAACCCTCTCCAGCATATCCACATACTTTTTGAATTTTAGACAACGCATTTGGAAGGATGGGAGCATGAGTTGGTTGCTTATTTGCTGGAATCGATACTTTCAAAGTTTTCTATCTTGAAAATAAGGTTTATACTGTTCATGATATGTCACCATCATAAATGCTTTTTCCATCCTAAAAGTAGCAAGGCTTTATTAACTTTTATTAATTAATTTTGAAAGGCTGTTCCTGAAACTTCCTCAACCTCCCATTCTAAAGTCCCATTTCCAAGTTTATTAATGGTCGGTCTGTACCTATCTGTGAGTCCTTTTACTAGTCATGTTTTCTGTCTTTTACAGCCTCAGTCTCTCACTGATCATTATCCCCTTTGTGTGCCTTGATGTATTTGAAGACAACAATCTTAATCCCTCCGTGTTTAATCCTTCACCCTTCACTTTGCTCACTCAAATCAGCAAACCTTTTTCTACTCTTTCCAACCAAGAAAAGGGTACAGAATCCTGCTATTTCCTGCTTACTGTCCTTCTGTCATGTTCAAGCTTGCTCTCCCTCCTGAGCTTTGGAAGTTTCAAAAGAGGACAGAGAGTGGTTCAACCAGATTTACCCAGAGCATCTCCCCGACCAGAACAGCTCCAGGAAATGGAGGTGGCAGTTTCACATATTGCAAAATGAAACCAAAAAAATAGTCACCTTACCGCGTCTTGTGAAAAAAGTTGTAAGTAGCTACTCTCGGAGGAAGACCCTTGAGCTCCTGAAGATGAATAAAGATCCTCCCTTTTCTTATTTCATAAAATGCTTAGAGTAATTCAATTTAGTAGTTACTTCTAATTTATATTAAGTGAAAACTAAACTTAGAACAGATTCATCACTCTACATTCTGCCTGATGTGCTGCAAACTATTATGGCCCACAACCTCCTAACAGCCCTCTTCTACCCCAATTTCACCCAGCTATAGCAATCGCCTCAATATTAACATGTAAACAACCCTGCCACTTAACCACTATCATCCAAACTCTTCCAGAAAAACAAATTTTATCAGGCAAATTCAGATGCAGATTGCATTGGCTCAAGCTAGTTCTCCTTATCACTAATGACCAGAACTGTCCCCCAGTTCTGCAAATGTGGACCCAGGCACCTCATGCAGTTCTGGAGTGACTGCTTTTATCTGCGTCCTGTTTTCACTCCCGAGGACAGCAGCAGCTCATGTGTAGTTTCTTTATGCTTTTTTTCTTTTTAAACCCCAGACACCATTTTTTAGCAGTTGACATCAAGACTCTGTGTCTTGGTAGCTAAATAAATGAACCTCAGGCTACTCAGTCTTGGAGTGATGAAAATCTTTGGTGTAGAATTTTTGTAGCACAACTGTTTGGTCCATATTATCACGTTCCATACTTATCCCGGGAAGTCCTGAGTGCCCTCTGCCAACAGGAAAGGGGGCAGCTATCATATTGAAGAAGGGCTCTCTTCCCCGGGCATGGCCTTGTCACCATGGACAGAATAAATTTTGGGTAATTTATAACGATTTAAACAATATTTAGAACAAGATGTACCTTCCAGCATTCACGTGGAACAAATATTTTTCAGGAATGAGAATATTCACACACACAGCATGGGAAAAAAAGTCCATGATGTTGGTTGAATCTGTATTTTTCTTTCTGTTAGGGCACTTCAGAATCACAGAATCATAGAAATGTTAAGGTTGGAAAAGACCTCTAAGATCATCAAGTCCAACCCAGTGCTGTGCTGTTCACCACTAAACCACGTCCCCAAGTGGAGACAGCCACACGTTCTTTGACCATTTTGAGCATTTGTGCCTCCTTATTCACTAGCCAGATTTCTCAACACTTTTGGGCCTGTGTTACCCGAAATCCTCACCCCTCTGACAGATATGGTCACAACTGGCACAAAAACTACAGTGGGAGATTAACATGAAGAAACTAAAACCGAAAACATCTGATGGGTAAAATACCATTATGTACCCCTGGTCATTTGGGGCTGATGTCCAACAGAAGAGATCAGCAGAAAGGGCATTTGAAAGTGCCGTTATTGAAGTGGCCTCAAGCTGACATAGGGGAGATTCAGATTAGATATTAGAAAAAAACACACTGTTTGAGTGGGCATTGGAATGGGATGCCCAGGAAGGTGGTAGTCTCCATCCCTGGAGGTGTTTAAGAGGCATTTGGATCTGGTGCTGGGTGATAATGTTCAGTGGTTTAGGGGTTACAATGGCAGTGCTGGGTTGGTGGTTGGACTTGATGGTCTTAAAGGTCTCTTCCCACCTTGATGATTCCATGATTCTATATTTAAAGCTATTGCAAAAACATATGCATTTTGGCACAGGCACAGGCCATTCATCAGGCCCTGCATGACTAAGCTTATGCGAGTATTCAGCTCACAGCACAATTCACGTCCGAGTGTGTTGCGAAGGCCATCGACCGGCACAGGCATTTTATAATTTTTAATTTTTCCTGGGGAAGGCAGGCAGGACAGCCCACACCGTGTCTGAGCAAGGCGGGGCAGGGCAGGGCGGGCACCCCCGGGGGCTCCGTGAGGGACAAAGCGGAGCCCGGCGGAGGGATGTCGGGCACCATCTTGACACGCCCGGCCCCGGAGGCACTTCGGGAGCCGAAGGCGTCCCCTCAGGCCCGGCCTTTCGAACGGCCGTTCGTTAAACAAGAGCAGCCCCGCTCCGCATTGTCCGCGCAGCTCCGGCGGCCGCCGCCCCCCTCACGCGGCCGCTCCCGCGGGGGCTCCCGCGCTCCCCCCTCAGCGCCGGCGGGCGGGGAGGTAACGGCGGGAGCCCTGCCCGGGAACCCTTCCCGCAGGGAACGCCCCGCTCCGCCGGCGGCGGGGAGCCCTTCCCGGGAGCCCGTCCCGCAGGG